>CABFOV010000898.1:10870-45991 GCA_902141375.1 Timema poppense
GCTGCCCGTTACCCACTGTGGTATCATAATTATATAAGCTTCACAACACCCCCCCCTCCCCACGCTGCCCGTTACACACTGGTATAAGAATTATATAAAGATATTAAAAAAATGTCTAAAAATTATAGAAAAATGTTAAGGGTGGACAACCCTTATCACTAAGGGGTATGAACAATAGATGTTGGCCGATTCTCAGACCTACTCAATATGCTCACAAAATTTCATGAGAATCGGTCAAGCCGTTTCGGAGGAGTACGGGAACGAACATTGTGACACGAGAATTTTATATACAAGATATACATTTTCAAACAATAGAGCGAGAAAGTTAGTGTGGAGTTCCGTATCATTTATTTTCTTAACTATTCAACAGTATATAAAATGATTTAGCTATTATTCCTAATCCTATTTTCTCGTGTAATTATATGTATTTGTAAGGTACTTGTGTACTTTTCAGTGCTGGCCTGTTATAGGTCTCACGACTGTTGGCCAGCACCATAATAAAGGAAATTTAAATATAAAATATTATTATTACAGAACTTAAATACGTTTCATCGTAGGATGACGTGAAACACTAAACGCGTCCATAAAACAACCCTAAATAACGACCACTGGAAAAAGGTTAGATTTTCCTAAAAAGCTTTCCACGCTCCTTTCACACAAAAGCGAGTAAATTCCCTCTAAATTCTACCTACCAAATTACAACAACGTAATTTGTAAATTCATAAATATCCTTAACAGGAAGTGATAATATTTTTTGGGCAATGAACAAAAGCATATAGTAAAACTTTGATTTTCCGTTAAGTGAAGTGTATGGAAAACATATTTAATAAATTTATCTTAGTGTGAACACTTAACATTTTTAATTCCCATTAAAACATAAATGTTATCTCTTGTGGGAATAAAAAAAAAAATGCCTTAGTAAACGTTTATTTACTATCAAATGTAGCTTACATCAATTTGATAGTACGCTCACGCTGTTTAGAATTTAACGAAATTTAATCCGTAAACATTGACACATTAGTGTAGCACTTTATTCCTACATTACTCAACTCGTGGCATTGATATATTCATATTGTTATCTAAAACTACACCTGCGTATGTCATTTAAATGATTTAGTATCCTCTTCAAAGTTATTTATGGGGCTCACATTATTATTTATGTTAAATGTGTTTAAATGGTTTACTAATGGTGGAATTTTACAATTATACGGGGCCGTGGTTAGTTGAATCGCCCTATGTAGTTGATTATTGTAAGATAGCTTCATTTTAGAATATCTATAAAAAAAACTCTAAATTTAAGAGTGATAAAAAACAAAAATCGGCTTGCAAAGATTTTGATATAAATAATTTCGATATTTCACGACTCCATGAAACCAAGAAAACGTTTTTTGTGATGATGGATGTCTGTCTGTCTGTCTGTTTCTCCGTATAGAGCAGCAACCATTTACCAAGTGGGCTAAAACTTGGTATCTATGGTTTTCATAAGATTCCCCCGATGAGTTTTTAGATTTAGATATCTAGATATAGATTAGATTATATATAGATTTTATATCTAGGAACTTCCATTTTAAACAATATTTCATTTATGATTTTTTCGTTAAAATGACTTTGAGAGCATTTTACATAAGTGAAAATGTCCAATTATGATCATATCTTTGCAACTATTTGAGATATAAATAATTGATCAAAATAAAGCTGCTGTGGGGACCTGCTATTAAAATTAAAAATCTTTTATCATAAATATATTTTTATAAAACAAAAAGTTTCGGAGTTATAATTAAATCTATATATTTTATGGGGGGCTTTAAAATATGAAATTGATTATGATGCTCTTTGGTAGACAGAGATCTTCCTATTCTTTCCGATGTTTCTGTATCATTGTATATTATTTAATTTTTATATTTGTTGAGGGTTTCCACAACAATGGGTATTATTTCATTTTCACAAACGTTAATAGGAGTTTTTATTAAATGTATATCTCTATATTAAGATATAAGAGAGAGAGAAAAAATCTGCGTGGTTCACCGTACCTCTTATTTATTTTAATCATTTGGAGTCCTTTATAGAGATTTTTTAAACACGATGTAATATATCTATTAGATATAAATTTGAATTTAAGTCTTATAGACCAGGGTTTGAACGCTAGGTTTTTCATATCAGTATAACATTTGTACATACATACAATGTTGAAAATGAACATATTTTTATTTGGAAATACGTTATACTGCGATTTAAACTGCTTTATGAGCCGCGTGGTGGGTAGGTGGGGAGCATAGTTGCCACATAGCGGGAGTTTGCGCGTTACTGCTATGCAAGCGTACTCAATGACTGTCTAGATATCTGGCAACGTGCATCGGTTGCTATGACAACTACCCTTCAGGGATTGTCCGAGCATGTGACGAGATCCCCATTCCAGCTGCGCTGACCTCAATCCTAAAGCAGTTTAAAACGCAGTATAGAAACCATTCATGATAGACCTCTCATTTAAAGTTGTTATAACCGCGTCTTACTACCTGTGAAAGCTATACGCATATATGATAATAATTCTAATAGGGTAGGAAAGAGGAAGGAAGCATTTTAGAGGTAATCTACCCACATTTGCGTTGAAGGAGAGTGTAAAACAATTTAGAAAAATCACCCCCAGTAAACCCAATCATATTCGAACCCCAATCTCCTCGTCATAAGCAGGCAGATCTAACACTAGAGTGACGCCTTAGACCATTCGGCCACTAAGGTGGGCTATGTAAAGTCAAGTTAAGCGCATTCGATTAATTGGAAAATGACAACCTGGACACGGGAATTAAACCCGGGTTCGGTTCCCATGTCCAATTTGTAATTTCTCACTTAAATGAATTTGATTCAGCCTTCATTACTGATTCTGTGGATAGACATTGCGTATCGGTTTGTGATATACTTGACCTAAGTTAAATGATTTTAAAATATGTATTTCATCAGATGCCAGATATTTAATGTTATAAGAGCTAATGTAGGTGGGTATGAAAATTTATCAAATCAATCGAGCTCCTTGTGGGCCTATATACTATACAAGGGTCATATGTTTTCCCCCTTAGGCCTACTTCTAAATAAAGTGTGTGACGATAAGCGGCTTTCGATGCATCGCTTATTTTACTCTTCGTTTATCCTGAAAGGTAGAGTTCTATCACGAAAGCTTTGACCATTCATACTTGTTGAAAATTATGAAGAATTGTTTTATATCCATATGCCTTACAAAATATATTATCACGTTGAGAAGTGATTTAAAGTGGTTCCACTTGCCAAAGTGGTAGCACCTATTTGTGAAAAGGATGAATTAAAAACAGAGTTTGTGTAATTTTCGACTGAAATAAAAAGTTCAAAGTTACTATGAATAAACTATAGCAGTCTCACCTTGTTTATTTCCACTATGGTGTAGGTTATAATATAGTACCATAGTGTAAGCCGGGGATCGGCAACCTACGGCCCGCGAGCCAAGAGTGACACGTGGGACAATTTTCAATTACACGCTAAGAGATTTGAATAAAAATAATATAAACCCTTTATTTTTAATTAAAACCATTGATGTGAGCTATGATTTTAATAGCAACGTGTTTTATGTTTCAATGACTCAATTGTTTAGTTTTTAAATTTCAAAATAATATTGTCAGAACTTAAATTTTGCAAAACACATATAACTTTGGTATTTATTTTGATTTTTATGATTTATATTAAAATGTTAAATATTCAAGAAACAGTAGTTATTTAATGTATTCAATTTAGAAACATGTTACATTTAAATTTTACAAGATCAACTTAAATTTGTTTTAATAGATGTACTAGTTGATTAGTATAAAAAAAATAAACGATTTGGATGGGCTTAGGTAGGTTGGCACGCTGAGAAACTTTGCAATATTACTTCGGCACAACACTTCTAAAAGGTTGCCGACACCTGATCTACACCATAGTGTAAACAATCAAGGCAAGACTGAAACCTATCAAAGTAAAAGTAGTGGACATCCCATGTGGAAGAGTGATTTGAGTTGGTCAACGCGAGGTTAAATGCGGAACCAGACCTACTTTTATGATCGAATCTTCTAAAATGTCACCCAAGTAATAAACTGGAACCCTCTTCAGTGGCCGAATAGTGCAAGGCGTCACTCACGTGTCAAACTGACCTGCTGAAGACGGGGAGACCGCTGTTCAAATCTAGGTCACGTGTCCTGAGGATGGTCTTTCCTATATGTTTTTTCCACTCTCCTTCCATGCAAATATTGGTAGATTACCTTTAAAATTTTTCCATCCTCATCCCTACTTTATTAGAGTATTTATCATGACTTGGTATAACCTGAACAGGTAGTAAAACGTGGTGATTAAAAAAAACAAACATATACACACATTTATAACAGCGCTATGTTATTTTCTCCTACGTCTCATTATCTTACACACCTGCAGTAAGAGCTGGTATTTCTCGTCTAATCTAAGCTACGAACACACATTACTCGTGTGTACAGGTCACGTGACAATAGCAGCTCCTCCAGTGAAACAAATCAGTCCATCGGAGCGTAAATTGCAACCGCTCACAACTGGGAATAATGTGGCCCAACATAGATATGACCTTTGCCTAGGTCAAGGCGAAGATTGATCATGACGTTGGTCGTATGAATGTATTACACAACTAGTGAGGGTCGGCTTGATCCATTAGATATAATTTGCGTGGCGATCATACCACTTATTGTGGTGGTTTGTTTTGATTGAATTATTTGTCAAGATATCAGCGTTAATTTAATGGAAATATTAAATTTAGCACCACGTCTTACCACCCGTTTGGTTTATACGTTTAAGTACCAATTACGATAATGGGCTAGGAATTGTGAAGGTTGAATATAGAGGAAGTGAACCTGCATTTGCGTGGAGGGAGAGTGGAAAACCATTTAGGAAAAATCACCCCAGTTCACCCGAGTGAGATTCAAACCTCGATTTCCCCGTGCTAGGCAGTCTAGCTTAACACTAAAATAGCGCGTTAGCTAACTACGCCACCGAGGTGGGTTGAATGGAAATAATACAAATACAGTCCCTATCTTGTATTCGGCTACTAACGTCGCACTATGATGGGCCCGCCAGACGGAAAAACTTGTAAATTATAAAGTTTTTACCCGCCTCGGTGGCGTAGTTGGCTTACGCGCTTGTAGAGTTGAGCTCGACTGCTGAGGACGGGGAGATCGACGTTCGAATCTCGGTCGGGTGAACTGGGGGTGGTTTTTCCTAAATGTTTTCCCATTCTCCCTCCACGCAAATGCGGGTTCACTTCCTTTAATTCAACCTTCTAAATTCATGATCCATTAGCGTAATTAGTTCTTAAAGCGTATAGCCCGAACGGGTAGTAAGACGCGGTGCTAAATATTGTTATTATTATAAAGTTTTTACTTACATTTGAAGGAGATGGAGGCTCTACGTTCAGAGTTGTTTAGCTTAGTTAGAATTATTGTCTCAAGTTAAGAGTGTGTGTCACTATAAAGTTTGTTGAATTCATTAGGTATAGTTAGGTCAAATTTTGATAGTCAAAGACAAGTTGACCAGATCACGAGGTATCTTTCATATCTCTTGTTTTTCTACTCGGTCCTTAAGACCAGTAGTTTCATTGGAGTGTGTATCTATCCCTGGCCTGTGTGATCATGTTTCGGTCTGCAATGCCACCAGATAAGAAAGGAGAAATTTTGGTTGTTCAAGGCCCGTTATTGAAACCTAGTTAGGCAATTGTTTGTTGTTATTGTGAACTGATGTTCACTGTTGTTTACCTGGTGAGGGGTGCGCAACTTGTGGGTTTGTCAATGCCCTTCTGGCGCAGCCCGCACCAAGTTAGACGTTCATGTTTGGCTCCCTTCTGGAACCGCACGAAAGCTCGCTGATTTTTAATAATATTTTTCTGAAATATAGTTTGTGCCTATCTTTGGGTGTGTTTAAACCTATGATCTCTGGCAGTATTATTTATTAACTAGTCATCCTTTACTCTATAGAGGTCTGGAATCCTGAATGGCCATTTTCTAAAAGATATAATCCCAGTGTTTATATTACTGAAACAGGTAGACAGTTATCTGTAACTTATGTAACCTGCACTAGATGGTTAACATTTTAATGACAGCTTCGCTGGCGTATATTGTTCTCGATTCTTAAAATATGGATTATTATTATTATTATTAGTATTATTATTAGCACCGCGTCTTACTACCCGTTCGGGTTATACGCATTTACGCCAATGTGTAATGGTAGGGTGATTGTGAGATGAAATGGAGGACCTACAGTTTAACGTGGAATCCGAACCATGGTGGAGGCCTGATATTCCTCACATTCACAAGTTGTGATTAATACACGACTTGTCAGAGGTGAAGGAAGGGTTTGGTAATCAGATAAATCTATGACGGGACCGGGGACTGAACCCCGGACCATAGCTCAGAAGTCTGACACATTACCCCTAGACCGCCAGGTCACCCTTAAAATATGTATTATTCATGTTGTGTTGATTCTGACCATTTATTTCTGGTCTATTGTTAAGCTTTAGATGTTTTTTGCAACAAATTCACTGTGGCAATTATTTTGTATTTGTAGTCTTAGTGCCAGTTTCATAGTCAAATTTAGTACGCCTCAAGTGCGGCGCTACACTAAGTACATGACGACACCTACCTAAACCAGAATGGAGGTTTAGGTAGGTGTTGTCTTGTATTTAGTGTAGCGCCGCACTTGAGGCGTACTAAATTTGACTATGAAACTGGCCCTTAGTCTTCCAATCGGGGAGTAACGTGAATCAGCCCCTTGTTCTGTCTTTTGTACTAGAAAGTGTAACTATATCTCTTTTAAGAGTGGGGCGATAATTAATACCACCAGCTAAGGTTGGCAGTCTGGATGTGGGATTATACCCATGGCGCTCCACGCCATGTTCACTCTGTGAGTGAATCTGTTTTTAAACTAATTGTTGTACCTGGGGTTGTTTTTTATTGCCCTTTTGACCAGTCAACATAGACAAATATGGATTGTACTTTAGTCACTACTTTGGTCACTGCTTTGTAATTGTTTGTTTTGCTTTCTCCATTAAACTCTTATGTGAACATGCATTTTAATCTTATGTATTCAAGTATTAACTTATCCTGTTTAATTTCCCTGTAAATTTAGCCAGCGTATTTAGTACTAACTAAAGCGCCGCTACAGTGGTGATAAAAAAAAGTTAATTAATTTTATTTATGTAGCACTGCGTCTTACTACCCGTTCAGGTTATACGCCTAAGTACTAATTAAGCTAGTGGGTTAGGAATTGAACCCGCAAAGTTGAAAACCATTTCGGAAAAAAAACCCTCCCCTTCACCCGGCCGAGATTCTAACCTCAATCTCCCTATCCTCAGTAGTATAGCTCAACACTAAACTAGCGCGTTAGCTAACTACGCCACTGAGGCGTGTTGGGAAAAAGTTAATATATTTAGTGACTAACGAAAATGTTAAATGTCGATTACAACTTTGCTTTTGAAAATTTGTAAATGTTTATATGATAATCCTATAAATAATGTTTTTATTTAAGAAAATAAAGTTAAACTTGGATTGATAGAGCCCGAAAAATCTCTGTTGAAAAAAAATAGTAGTTTTTTTTAAATTGTGATTTACCATATGAATGTTTTTAAGCGTATTCTTGGCGTAGGATCTTAGGCTTTAATTTAAAAACATAATTTATAAAAATCAGTTTGGTAAAATTTTGTAATCAATGTCTAAAGGAATTGCTTTATATCTTAAATAAATAGAGATTTGAAGCTTTAACTTGAATAAGAGTGTTAAGCTACTAGTTATAATTACCGATCAGAGAGTATCTTGTATTTAAAACTCGATGGAAGCATTCAAGCGGGTAAGTTAGTGATCGAGCCATCTGGTTCTTGAAAGTGTTTCCAATTAAGTTCTAATCACCCTGTTAGCGTCTTACCTTGGTACTTTAAGGTGTGACACCAGGGTACATTTGAATTAGAATGATCGCAGCTGAGAAAACTCAGCCGGGTACTGAACCTAGAAGTAGTGATAAGTAGTGATAGGATCAATCGCTTAAAAAGCCCATTGACTGTTTAAAAGTTTTACCGGTACGTCTTAACGATTAGTAGAGTACTAAGTGATTTAAATTTCGCGTTTATTTTGTTGGATGTTCGTTTATTACTGGACCTAGATTCGCTTCAGTGGCCGAGTGGCTTAAGGCGTAACTCTCGTGTTAGACTGGCCTGCTGATGATGGGGAGATTGAGGTTCTAATCCCGATCGTGTCTGCAGGAGGTAGTTTTTCCTAACTGATTTCCCACTCTCCCTCCACGTAAATGCGGGTATATTATCTCTAAAATGCTTCCTTACTCATCCCTACTACGTTAGAGTAATTATAATATTTGCGTACAGCCTGAATAGTGTAAGACACTGTGATTATAATTAAAAAAAATATTAGATATAGCAGAGTTTTTTTATCACAGTGTCTTACTACCCGTTCGCGTCATACGATTATATACTAATTACGCTAATATTTTTATGCATGATAAAGGTCATAATTATTAGAAGTGTACGCGCATTTGTGGAGAGAAAGTGAAAAAACCATTTTGGAAAAACCACCCTCAGTACACCCAACTGAGATTCTAACCTCGATCTCCTTGTCATCGGTAATCTAGTCTACTGCGACAGTAGCGCGTTAGACCATGCTGCCACTGAAGAGGGTTTACTCGAGTTACTAAAGTATCCTAGGGGAGATGATGGGTCTTAAGTCCCCGCTCCCCTTTCTGACAGAATAAAAAAGGGGTAAAATGTCCCAAAAGACGCTGAAATACCTGACAAGAAGCTGGATATAGTCTTACATACTCGAAAGAAACGCAAAAGAAGGATTTCGTTAAGCGTAGATGACATCCCAAAACACAAGCTTTCCTCTCATCCGGAAACACAATATATTCTCAAGGATATCTCACCACTTTACATAAAATATACCTACAAGGAATTGAACGATAGGTTTTCACATGAATTGGGAGATTCTCGCCTTCCTCGAAGCCAAAAAAAATATGTCAAACATCAGATAGCAAAACTTGTGGCTCGATTTCTTTGATTACATTCAGAAAACAACTGTAAGCTAGGGGAGGATTTTTTTTGGTTATAAGACGGTAATAAAGAACGAGCATGAACGTTTGGATCCTAGTGTAGTGTTACTGCCCAGCCAAAGCTCACCAGTAGATTTCTAATCACGTTGGGACACAATTTATTGGTCAAATGAGCACGCACTTCTCTTAAGAGCTCGTATAACTCTGCGGATAAACACCTAGGTAAGTGTAGTAATATTGCGCGTCTGGGCTACATCATTCGTAGCCCAATAGTAGAAAGATAAGCTAGTACTAATGTAGTCGGTGACCTGGCGGTCTAGGGGTAAGGTGTCAGACTTCTATGCTGGTGGCCGGGGTTCAATCCTCGGTCCCGGCACAGATTTATCTGATTACCAATCCCTTCCTTCACCTCTGACAAGACATCTTGTGAATGTGAGGAATGCCAGGCCTCCACCGTGGTTCGGATTCCACGTTAAACTGTAGGTCCTCCATTTCATCTCACAATCACCCTACCATTACACATTAGCGTAAGTGTGTATAACCCGAACGGGTAGTAAGACGTGGTGCTAATAATAATAATAATAATAATAATAGTACTAATGTACCGTTTCCTAGGGGAAGTCTTCATGTTCTAATCGTACATCCTATTCATGGAGGCTCTTTCCATGTCCCGATGAGATTAGATGATGATGGTGAGTATGAGAGTGTGGAACCAGTGGAAACATTTTCAGCCCAACTTAAGCCTAGTTAACCAAATGCTGGTGACCTTTGGGGTGATTCCCCTTTCAGGAAAGATACTCCAGCTACCAGCTGGGAAACTAACCTGGGACCCTTAAGCTCGCATCCAGGTACATTTAGCCACTACTTAGGTAAGTGATGCAGCTTGAACCAAACTTCGCATCGTGGCGTGGTTTTTTGTGTTATACTTTATACAACAATATAATATAGACGAGTGAAAATATTTAACGTTTTTTTAAACACAACCTTATGGAAAAATAATTATTTTAAAATATAAAATCTATTTAACTGATCTCGACTCAATTAGCTCACATGCACAAAAGACAAACGACTTAATTAGTATGCATGCGCCTACAAAGTGAGATACTATAATACAGCTGCAAAATGATTTGAAATAACTCGTCGAATAAAAAGCACACATGTCGTTCATATTCTGTTTTGATTATTTTTTTCACAACGCAATACAATATTTAAAATAAATGGTAAGTGCACCTCTTCAAATAGCATCATTTAACTAAAAATTCATAATATTCGTGAAAATAAATCATATACATTGTTGCAGAATCACTCCACCAAAGAGCACAACAATCAATTTCAATTTTCAAAGACCCGAATTAAAAAAATATTAATTATGTTTGTTTATAGATCATTAACTATTTGGTTTATAAAAATATTCTGAAAATTGATACCTGGACACAGGAATCGAACCCGGGACCTTTGGCTTAGTACGCCAATGCTTTGACCACTGCGCTATCCAGGATTCATCCTGTGCCCAGGATCATTCTTCACTCATAGATTTTGCCTTAAAATATGAGTGAAGTATGACCCTGATTTGGGACGATTCCTGGATAGCTCAGTGGTTAGAGCATTGACGTACTAAGCCAAAGGTCCCGGGTTCGATTCCCGTGTCCAAGTGTCATTTTTCAATTTTCAGCATATGATATCTTGATGGAAAATTTCTCAATAAAAAGCATAAATAATAGCTTCGACTATTTGATTCTATAAAATATATATTTCAAATAAAATTATTATTATTATTATCATCATCACCACGTCTTACTACCCGTTCGGGTTATACACACTTACGCTAATGTGTAATGGTAGGGTGATTGTGAGATGAAATGAGAGGACCTACAGTTTAACGTGGGATCCGAACCATGGTGGAGGCCTGGCATTCTTACATTCACAAGGAGTGATTAATACACGTCTTTAAAATAAATTATTTTTATATTAAATAATACTACATCTTTACATGATTAGTTATTTCGAATCTCAAATAGTTGCAGAAAAATTATGAAAATCGGAAATATCTCCTTATGTAAAGTACCCTCCCTCAAAATCATATTCATGAGAAAATAATGATTTCCATTTTGTTTGTAATATTACTTAGTGCCTAGATACAAAATTTAATCAAAATTGGATTTCGAAAAAATATATTTTTTCTTTTAACTCTTCAGTAAACGTCCCTTTGTTTTAAGGTTGAATATTTAATTCCAAAAACTCCTCTGAAAAACCTTATGAAAACCCTGGATACAAAGTTTTAGCCTGATCAATTTCGTCTCCAGGCCAAGATATAGACAGACGACATCACAAAAACAACTGAGGTCGAGAGTTCAATTTGATATTGATCTTAAAAATATCTGTGTTCTTTTCCCTAGAAACTACATTATTACATTTATCCGCTGTTTTTAGTTTGTGTTGCAAATCACCATGGCCCAACAAACATAATTTTTTGTTATTGTGTGAATTTTTGCGCCAATCAGATTCTACCCTCAAGTTTCGGCAAACGTGTGTATCAAGCTTCAAGTTGGGGATGTAAGGAAAGCGAGTTAAGGTAAGTGTTTTGGTAGTTTTTTTAAACAAAACATTTTTTTTTTGTAGAAATAAATTAAATATTGCTTCAGTACATACGTAGAGTTCAGCTTTCTTCACATTGTGATATCATTCGTTCTTGAATATGTCATGAGCATAGCGGTATTAGATGAGAAACTTTTAAAATGAAGAAAACAAGTTATCATTAAATCCCAATCCTTGACAGATATTCAAGAATTGTTTATATCACCACGTAAATAAGATTAAGATCTATGTTTCTACTGAAGAAATATTTAATTCATTTTGACAAAAAAAAAAAGAGTTTTGATATAAAAACTCCAATAAAATTGACCTTTTCTCGCGTCCCTACAGCCGTAAGGTGTTTTTAATGTTAAGTAACTTTTTGAAAATATATTTTAGTTCCAATTAAATCAGGAGTTGTCATTTTATGATAACCCACATAAAATAGTGTTAAAGAACTAAACTTGAGCAAGACTTCCGAGGGCGGGGAGATCGAGGTTCGAATCTCGGTCGAGTGAACTGGGGGGGGGTTGTCCTATATGGTTTTCCACTCTCCCTCCACGAAAATGCGGGTCCACTTCCTCTATACTCAACCTTCCCAATTCATAATCCATTAGCGTAATTAGTACTTAGGCTTATAACACGGACGGGTAGTAAGATTCGGTGCTAAATAAAATAATAAGAGTTAAAGAACCATCAAACATTCGATATTTTTCGACCTATACAACCAATTTTTCGCATTGAATATTCCCCTGGTGTACTATTAAAATAGAATGTAAAGTTTTCTCTCCTAACCTACTAAAATTTCTGATGTGCCTGAGCGGATTAAAACGATTCGCTTCCACTTCAGAGGTTACTGCTATAAATCCCGGCTGTCTAAGCCCTTATAGCGCCTTCTCATAGGACAAGAAAGGCAGCCGTGCATATGAGGGCATGCATGCATCCCTTTGGAAACACTGGTTCGAAAAATGCGCTATAGCCCAAAAAATATTTTATCACATGCAATCTACACAGATTTAAATTATTTACAAATAAATATAATATGTTCCACTTTAAATTAATATTTATAGCTTTCTATCTTACTAACCGTTTGGGTTTTACGTATATGTACTATTTTTTAACATCGTGTCTTAATACCCATTTGGGTTATACGCTTATGTACTAATTCCACCAATGAAATAATGAAGATTGACTTTAGAGGAAGTGTGCCCAAATTTGCGTGGAGAGAAAGTGGGAACCATTTAGGGAAAGCCATCCTCAATACACCCGATCGGAATCGAACCATGATCTACCCATACCATCATCGGCAGTCTAGTCTATTGTGAGAGTAGCACCTTAGACCATGAGATCACCGAAACGGGTCTCATTTATATCAAGGTCCTCATTTGTCAATTTAGGCTAATAAATTAGGTCTATATTGAGTCTGACGAGATTATGCACTTTCGTATTAAAAATAAAGATTAGGACCTGCTTTGGTGGCCGTATAGTCTAACATATTATAGAAGCGCTCTTAAACTTTTTTTTCACTAGGATAAATATTTCACGGACCAGCTGACGACTAAGACAGGATTAAAAATTATGTAGATAATATTTTATTTACTAAATCTAATGTCATAAAATTACAATTTTTAGATAGTTTGACATCTGCTCCTGCTTCTTTGTTAAAAGATTTGATATACGTGGCTGCAGCGTTGTTTCAGAGAGACCAACCACTGCATTAACATCCATTAGATTTCTCTGTTTGGTTTCTACTACTGACATGGCTGAAATGGCTGAAAGAGTACTTTTCACACAAATAAGAAGTCGTAAAAACGACCAACAATTTTATAGCTTTATAACTCAGAGATAGATATTATTTTTCGAGTGATATCCAAAGTTGAGACAATGATTGCATTTTATGTCTGAACACTAGACTGACATAAAAAGACAACTCGATCAGCTTTTCTTTTTCCCGAGGATCAAGTTTGTGTATGATTTTATATCTTCCAAGAACGCCCTTAAATGTTGACTTGTTATGTTAAATATAACTCTCTGGTTGATATCAGCACTAATCAAAAATTATACCAAAAGTGGAAACATTTTTATATTCTCCTCTTGTTCGCGACTATCCCAAAGAACCAGATTATTTTTTAAGGTATCCATTTTATTTCTCAGTGTAAACATATTTGTACAAGACCCCTGAAGAGAAATATTAAGTTCATTATTAAGGTTAAATATATCCGCCATAAACGCATGCTTATCCATCCATTCCTCATTCAACAAAGATTCTACTAGATCAGATATTCGCTCTCGCAGAAACTGATTTACTTATTTTCTCAGTTCGAAAAGGCGTTCAAGAACCCTTCCTCTCGATAACCACCTCACGTCTGCATGAAGAAGGAGATGCTGGAGGTGTGATTCCATACTTTCACACGGTGTCTTTAACAGCCTGGAGTTCATAGCTCGACTACGAATTTCATTAATGATCTTCACCGCCTCATTCATCACAGTGTTTATTTCAGTAGAAAGCCTCTTTGCAGCTTGTTGCTCCCGGTGGATCATACAGTGAGTGGACAAAACTTCTGGGTGCGCAACTTTCTTTATTTTCGCAACTGCTCCTGAGTGACGTCCAGTCATGCTCGCAGCACCATCAGTACACACTCCGACGAATTTGCTCCAGTATAAGCCCTGCGCTTGAAAATACTCATCAAGAGCATAAAATATCTCTGAACTAGTGGTCCATCCAGGTAAGTCAAGGCAACAGAGAAATTCTGCCCTTAATTCTTCATCTTCACTAAACCTCACGAAGCAAAGTTGGATAGCATGTTTACTCACGTGAGTTGATTCATAAGTTGAATCGCGAAACATCTCGATCTATTTATCATCTCTACAACTTGCTTTTCAATATCGGTGGCCATGTCAACAATTCTCCTCTAAATGGTGGAGTCCGAAAGCGGACATCTAGTTTTCTTAGTGGATTTAGGAGCCAAAATTTCTCGTACGACATCTAAAAAGCAAGAATTTACTAACTCCTCACCAATAGTAAACGGTTTTTTTGTTTAAGGTATTTGAAGAGCAACTAAATAAGATGCTTGAAGCAGTGACTTGTCACTATTCGTTTATCATTTTCATTGACTTTACTGAATTTTCATTTGGTCACATAATCTTAAAAAAAAAGTCCAGGGGCCTATCAGTAAAAATCTCTGTCCTTGAAGAAAGTTTGGAAGGTTTCATAGCGTCATTTGACAGAATTTTGGAACATACTACACACAAAGGCCGTGGCGATAATTCACTGCCAGGAGCTACAATGAAACAAAGCTTTAAATATTCCTTATCGTAATGCCTAAGAAAGGGTCCTTTTCTTTCTTTGGTTTGTATTGTACATTCAGAAGAATTAACATATTTATTTTTCTTAGTTTCTTCTAGACCTTAAACACTAGTACTTGGCATAATTTCGGTACCATCAGTATTTTTTCCCTTAATACTGTCCTTGCCTATACTAAAGAAGGTAAAAAGGTTTTGCTGTTTGACCCTTTTTATCTCCATTTTGTAATTTTACGAAATAAATAACTTGTTTTTCGAACTACCACAACACAAAATTATAAAACAATACGCACGAGTGCGATACAATAAGATTTTTTGAGGTGTGTTGTCGACAGGCGAGCTGACGCAATACTGGTATTTGGTGACCGCGCATCTCGGCTATACGTGTTGTCGACAGGCGAGCTGACGCAATACTGGTATTTGGTGACCACGCATCTCGGCTATACGTGTTGTTGACAGGCGAGCTGGCGCAATACTAGTATTTGGTGACCGCGCATCTCGGCTATACGTGTTGTCGACAGGCGAGCTGACACAATACTGGTATTTGGTGACCGCGTATCTCGGCTATACGTGTTGTCGACAAGCGAGCTGACGCAATACTGGTATTTGGCGACCACGCATCTCGGCTATACGTGTTATCGACAGGCGATCTGACGCAATACTGGTATTTGGTGACCGCACATCTCGGCTATACGTGTTGTCGACAAGCGAGCTGACGCAATACTGGTATTTGGCGACCACGCATCTCGGCTATACGTGTTGTTGACAGGCGAGCTGACGCAATAATGGTATTTGGTGACCCAGCATCTCGGCTATACGTGTTGTTGACAGGCGAGCTGACGCAATACTGGTATTTGGCGACCACGCATCTCGGCTATACGTGTTGTTGACAGGCGAGCTGACGCAATACTGGTATTTGGTGACCGCGCATCTCGGTTATACGTGTTGTCGATAAGCGAGCTGACGCAATACTGGTATTTGGCGACCACGCATCTCGGCTATACGTGTTATCGACAGGCAGATCTGACGCAATAATGGTATTTGGCGACAACGCATCTCGGCTATACGTGTTGTTGACAGGCGATCTGACGCAATACTGGTATTTGGTGACCGCGCATCTCGGCTATACGTGTTGTTGACAGGCGAGCTGACGCAATACTGGTATTTAGCGACCACGCATTTCGGCTATACGTGTTATCGACAGGTGATCTGACGCAATACTGGTATTTGGTGACCGCGCATCTCGGCTATACGTGTTGCCGACAGGCGAGCTGACGCAATACTGGTATTTGGTGACCGCGCATCTCGGCTATACTTGCTGTCGTGTGTAGCGTCCCGCTCTCCCCGCAACAATGTAGCGGCTCACACCAGTCTTCAGTTACAGGCCGGAATACTGAAGTTAGGCAACACTGCGTTGAGGCCGCTCGACAACACAGCCACGTGCAGGATTGCTTATTTAGTTCAGTTTGTTTCTCTGTGTGGGATGTTTGTTTCTCGTGTAATTTATTTGGTTTGAAATTTTGTGTGGTTGGCGCTTCTATTGCATTATATTCTGGGTCATGTGGTAAGCTTTAAATATATGAAAATTATTGAGACGTGAAAAGTAATAATTCAAGAATCGTCGATATGGTATATTTGTGGTTATGCTTGCTAAAAATTGTCGTTTCATTTGGAGTGGAGTTGTTGGATTTTTTTTTGTTGGGCATAATAAATACGCTAACAATTTCAATGATATTACCAAAGGATGACTAACTAGTCAATCAACAATCATTTTGAGGATTCGAGTTATTGGACATAAAATAATGAAGATTTTAATAAAAGAAAAGTTTGAGAATAAGTGGTCCACGGACCACAGGTTGAAGAACATTGTATTAGAGTTATCAGTATATAGGCGTTTAGCCCGAACGGGTAGTGAGACGCAGTGCTAAAAACAAAATATTAAGGCAGAAAATATTGTTCCCTATGGGTGTTAAACGTGGTCTCTAACCCTACACGATAACAATAAATTTAGGATGTTCGAAAACACGGTACTTAAGAATCTATTGGAACCATAACAGGATGAAGCTAGTGAGAATGGAGAAGGCTACATAATGAAGAGTTACACACCTTGTACTCATCACACGACATTGTTAGGATGATCAAATCTCGCATATTACGGTGAGTAGGACATACAGCGCGAATGTAAGAGCTCAAGATACGAATAGTTGGCATAATTTTTTTTAATCATATGACAGATAACCGGGAGAGACATTACAACCAGGTTCGGTCGCCTTGTTTGTAGACTATTAGTCACTCTGGTTGCACATAAATTTACCCAGGTTACATCATAAGAGGTTGTCTACACGTCGTACCGGCAATTAGATGATGTGATGAGTTATATGGAGTTGTGGAGCAGGTGTGAGTCTTGAACTAACTTAGGCCCTAATTTACCAACCTCTGGCGACCGTTGAGATAATTCCTCTTAAGAGAAAAATATCAAAGATGCCAGTCGGTTATCAAGCCCGGAACCCATGGGTTCGTAGCCAGGTGTACTGATAATTACAACACGGGGTCAGACGTAGTACTTTTGTCAGTTCGACAATGAACTTTAGAGTTCCTAATGCCGTAAAGTAAGTAAGTATTACTTTACTTCTCTCGTAAGAATATATATGGGTGACCTGACGGTCTAGGGGTAAGGTGTCAGACTTCTGTGCTGGCGGCCGGGGTTCAATCCTCGGTCCCAGCACAGATTTATCTGATTGACAAACCCTTCCTTCACCTCTGACAAGACATCTTGTGAATGTGTGGAATGCCAGGTCCTCCACAGTGGTTCGGATTTCACGTTAAACTGTAGGTCCTCCATTTCATCTCACAATCACCCTACCACTACACATTAGCGTAAGTGCGTATAACCCGAACGGGTAGTAAGACGCGGTGATAATAATAATAATAATAATATTAAAATATAATGTGTATTTATGTGTTTGTAAGTTTGTTTAGCAATTTAAAAAAAAAAATGTTGTTATCTTATCTTGAGTTCCACTGTTCACACAACTACCAGTATAAATTAGACAAAAAGAAAAAGAGGATCACGATATTCGACTGTAGATAGAAAGGAAACCCACAAAAACACATTCATATGGAGCTTTGACCCTTTTTACCCACTCTTTAGATGCTGCAAATTATACCTCATTAAATCCACAAATGAAGCTGCTCTCAGCTCAAATGAGAACACGCCTACCAACCTTAGTCCTCTAAATCAATCCTAGTTATTACTAATGGGATGTTGGGGGGAGGGGGGGGTCTATGTATGGGTGACACGCGAACAAAGAGGGGATTTGAGAGGTCAATCTAGAGATGACATTGTGGCTTGTGACATCATCTCTTGTGTGTGTGAGCAATACTTTGTAATAACGAATGGAGATATACTGGCGGGGTTTGGTTGCCAGCCTGGTAAAGGTGGTAGTAAAAGGAACGTGAGAAAACATCAGTGTTTTTGAAGTTTTTATAGCAATAGATTTTTTTTTTGCCAAAATAAATCAAATATTACGCCAATGTAAACACATATTTTAATTTTATTCACATGGTGAAATCAATAGTTTTTGAACACCCCTAATGAGTATAGCGGCATTAGAAGATACATTTTTTAAATAAAGAGAAAAAGTTGTCGTTAAATTCCAGGGCACCTTTGACAGATATTCAACAACTGTTGATATCATCATGCGAAGAAAATTAAACTCTCTGGTTCTACTGAATAAATATTTCATTTATGTTGGCAAAAAGAAATTAGTTATATTCATAGTGATTTAGTAAGGAGAATTAAAATGATACTAATTAATTATTCAAGGAACACCCAATAAACAATAACAAAAGGATATCATTATGAGTGAAAAGATATAATTTATATGAAATATAAGGAAAAATTAAAGATAAAAAATATTTTTAATTAGAGAGAACCATATTGAGATTATAAGAGTTTGAATAGTTAGGAATAGTAACAAGTCTGAAAAATATTTTACTTTGTCTCGAGAATATTTTCAATACTTTAATTATTTAGCACCACGTCTTACTACCCGTTTGGGTGATACGCTTTTTTTCAGTATTGAGTTGCAGCACTGAGGCGGTTGGTTAGCTATTGCGCTTTCTCTAAATGTTTGATTTTATCCCTGCCTCTTGCTATATGATCATGCTATACGCATATATGTTTAATCTAATGGCGTAGGGATGAAGAAGGAAGCATTTTAGTGGTAATCTATCCGCAATTGCCTGTAAAAAGAGTGGGAAACAATTTAGAAAAAACACCCTATGTAGACCCGATAGGGGTTCAAACCCTGATCTACTCCTTACCCACAAGCACTTTCGATACTTTCACCGAATAAATTAAAGTCAAATTCACATCATAACGACCTTTTATCAAATACAAATACTTTTTGCGTCCAAAATTGACTATATCTTACTGGTGCTGTTTTATAAGGATTAACTATATCCATCAAAAGTGATATGCGTGGTCGAGTAGTCAGAGGTCCTGGGTTCGATCCCCGACGCTTTCATAATTTATCTGTGAAGCAGTGGGTCTGGAACGGGGTCAAACTAAGCCTCGTGAGAGAACAAATAAGGAGCTACTTGAATGAATAAGTATAAAACTGAGATTAATAGCTTGAGAGCTCATTGTGCTGACTACGTGACACCCTCCAGCCGTAAATGTTGACACTACCATCATTGACGCCGTTGACGGTGGCGGCAGCTCGGTTGGTATGGCTTGAGAGCTTACGAAAGGTTTTTTTACCACATCTTACTACCCATTCAGATTATACTCATAATATATTAATTATACTAATGGAATAGGCACGAGTAATGTAGAGTTTTACAGTAAATATGCCCGTATTTGCATGGAGGTAGAGTAGTAGATAATTTAATTTTTTTTTAAACTCAATACTTCCGATAGGGATTAGAACGCTGATCTCCCCATAACTGACAATCCAGTCCTGCATAGGAGTGACTCGTTAGACATTGCGACCACCGATGCGGGTAGGTGAAGGTAGATCTAGTAACTTTTCTAGCCATCATGAAAACAGAACTGGAACAAAGTG
Organism: Timema poppense; assembly: GCA_902141375.1. Taxonomy (NCBI): domain Eukaryota; kingdom Metazoa; phylum Arthropoda; class Insecta; order Phasmatodea; family Timematidae; genus Timema; species Timema poppense. The sequence continues at coordinate 30,880 of CABFOV010000898.1, forward strand.
TTTAGCTCTAGTCTCATTCTTTATACCCTTAAATCAATCCATTGATAACTTTGAGATTACCCGCATCGTTGGCCAAATGGTTTAAAAACAGGGGTGTCCAACCTTTTCCCCGAATGAGGGGCGCATAAGTTCTCAAGGAATTGAATTGGCCAGGGCCCATACATGAGATGTATATTACCTAATGCTTGGATATAGTACACACACACATATCCAACCATTCATCCATCCACCCGTACATCCATTCTTTGTGAAACATTCGTGTACCTGATAAAACTGGGACGCTTCCACACCAAGTGATATACAGTAGCCCCATGATTTCTTTGGTGCCGACTGACAGCTCACAGCTGACAGCTAAAAGCTTTGAAAAGTTACTAGACTAAATTATATATCCCTACGCCAAACCATATGATTTGCAAAAACATGTGTTTAACAGCTGTCACTTCTGACGGTCAAAATTGAGGTATTATGCCTAAATATTGATTGTCATAAGTCAGCACCAAAGAAGCCATGGGGCTACTGTAGTTGAGAGGAAGAGAAGGGAACGTCAAATAGAGAAGAACCAGTGTGGGCCAAGCTGGTTCAGCGCCGCCAAAACTATACGAGGAAGCGACTCCCTAAACCCCCCAATGGACCCCTCCCCACCAGGTACAAGTGCCAAAAGAACAAATAAGACAAAAAAATGGGCAAAAAGTGTAAAAATAATATTTAGCATCGCGTGCTACTACCCGTTCGGGCTATACGTTTAAATGATAACTACGCTAATTGGTTAGGAATTGGGAAGGTTGAATTTAGAGGAAGTGAACCCATATCTGTTTGGAGGGAGAGAGGAAAACCATTTAGGAAAAACCACCCCCCAGTTCACCCGAGTGAGATTCGAGCAACCTCGGCAGTCTAGCTCAACACGAAACTAGCGCGTTAGTTACCTACACCACCGAGGCGGGTAGGTGTAAAAATATGCACAACGTATAAAAAGGGTAAAAGTTTTAATGGGGTAAAAATGGTAAATTGGGTGATGAGGGTAAACGGGAGAAAATGTGAACGGGTTATCTGGAATAAAAAAAAACAACTTAAAATTATTTTGATTATATTTACTTTTTACCCTCTTTGCCTTTTAACATATTTTACAAATTTTAACCTTTTTTGCGATTTTTACCCTAAAATTACACCCTTTTTTGGTACCTTTTCCCTTTTTTATCTATTCTACCCTTTTAATCTGATTTACACTTTTTAACCATATTAGTAAATTGACTTATTACCCTTTTGGCCCTTTTTGCACTTTTTACACTTTATAAACTGTTTACCCTTTTTTTCTCCTAAAGTATTTCTCCCGAGCAAAGCCGGACACTCCAATGCTCACCGGATTCTTGAAGGCTTGCTAAGGTGGTTTGTAAGTAAACGAGAGTTTAAAGGCATAGTTGTGTTTTTACAGTTTTCTTTTATCATATATTTATTTTGGCCAAAATAAATCTAATATTGTTAAAGTAGATACATTTACTTTTTATATCTAGTAAATACAGGTTGAATCTGATATTACTATAATCTAAATCTCGAATTCGAATCTTAAATTTTCTTTAGGATCTCGAATCAAAATTCGAATCCTCGAATATTTAAAAATGTACAATTTTATTATAAATGAAAATATTTAAAATTTAATTAAAACAAGTTGTTTAATTATTTGTGCCAATGACAAATAATATTTTGTTTTTCAATATATTACTTTATTAGAAACAAAGATAAACCTTTTTATGAAAATTAGTCATAAGAATTTAATTTGGTCCGTCTGTGCGATTTTGATATTCTTCCAACTACACAAGCCTATATGATTCCTTTTACCAATTGATAAAAAATGTTATTTAAAGTGAATATCTTCATAATTGTATTCGAGATAATTTTTGAGATCTTTATGAAAGTTGAATCATCTCACTGATATCATAGTAATTGAATTATCGATTATGTGGTTGCCCGATCTTTAATTACTAATAATATCAACATTTTTTGAGAATGTTATTCATTGAAATTTTGTAATGTGTTGAGATATTAAATGCGGATATGTTCATGACAAATAATTCAAACACTGTTGATATTACTTTATTTTAGATCCATTACTGTTTCCATCTTGTGGTCCGGCTCAGTTTTTTATTCAAGCCATCTATTTTCTGCCCGGCTTGCTAGGCCTATATTAACTCCATATAGCTTATACTCTAACTTAAGACTAGGACAGGCACAACATCCAGTCTCCGCCCGTTAATTCATCAGTGTGAAAGGGTAAACCCACATTTCACCAATGATAAATTGTTCAACTATGCCAGGATTTGTACCCGGAACCCTTATCTTAGTAGAGATACATACTACCGACAGAGCTAAAGTATCGGATGGTTGATAGTACTATGTGTAGAAAATTCAAATATATGTTTCTTCTGAAGCACTAAACTGTTTTGTTTAATTTATCCAAAATATTTTTTTAAAACTGCGAATATACTGTCTTTAATCCGCGTTTTCTTCATTTCCACCTAAAGGTGTGACGAACGTTGATAGAACTCTCTCGGCGCGAAAAATAACTTCTTAAAATGCTCATATAAATGTTATCTGTGCAAATATATTACAGGTGTGTTATTGCTTATTAGAGGTTATATATGGTCTTCCCCGGGTGACGTCATATTTATTTTTAAAGGGGGAAGATTCAGAAAGCTGGTGGTAAATACATCATCGGCCCTATGGGCCAAGATTACAGTTTCGTCAGGTTTGGTTTGATGGTGACGTTGGTTCAAATCTCGATTGGGTGTATTGAGGTGTATTTTCCTCAAGGGTTTTTAATTACGCATGCTTGGGTACATTTCATCTAATTTATATCTTCCTTTTATCTATCATATAAGTGCAAATTTTCTGGTATCCCAGAGGGGTAATAATACAGTGCACATATTTTAATTATATTCATACGTCAAATCATGTGATCTGCAGCCCTCACTTTTTATAAATACAATTTTTGTTTCAATATGTATCTAAGGTCCTTCTTATAAAGTATAGGTAAACAAAATTTTCAGAAAAAAAATCGTTAAAAATTCAAATAATTCTAAGATATTGGTGTTATTTTATAGGTATTTATAATATCTACCAAAATTGACAGCTAAAGATCGCATGACTTGATGTATGGACACATGAAAGTAGATATGGTATATTTATTTACAAAGCTTCAGATAAGGCGCTTATTGTAGTTCATCTCTGGGATACACATTTCTTTTCTGTAAATAAATAACGAGGTTTAGTTTTTCTTTTGTTTCACTGGGAAACGAAATTTACTTTTAAATGTGGTTATATTGAATTTCAATTTTTCTTCACTGCGCATGCGTTTGTCCTTCCTTAGATAACGTTGAAAAATAGTACCGGAACTGTCCTCATATTAAAAACCAGATTTTAATGTTTCCCCTCCTAATATTTCTGATATCTATAAGTCTGTCATTCTCACGGAACTAATCTACTTGTATTTATAAATTTTTAAGAAAAAAGGGCTCGTGTAGCCAGGATTGCAGATCTGTGGAATATAACAGTGGGCGGGGAAGGACGAGTGTTGCCGACTGTCTCCGCTAGTCAGCAGTAGTGTCGCTCAAGGGAAACGGGCACGCCGGGCGTCGGTGCCAGTTCGCGCGCGGAGCGGGTTCTGTACGGTGAGTTGGAAGCGTCACATCAGCGTCGATAGACCACTATTTTTAAGGGGCGTCGTCTCTTAACGCTGAGAGATATCGCGTCGGATTAATAAAAAAAAGTCTTATTTTGGAGGGGTACTGTTTCGGTGCTTTTATCGGTCGAAAAAGCGGTGAGTTTTATTTGTTTGAAAATATATTCAAACAATGACATAAGCGTACTCATGAAATATATATAATTAATACCAAATTTGTTAAATCAAATTTGACTGTCAAGATGAAGTTTATGACATAAAAAACTTTACTAAGAAAATAATATCCCCCCTTCCCCCCAACTATAAATTAGAAAGTCGAAACATAGTTGTAAATATACATTAGTTGTGTGTTAACTAAAAATTACAATTGTGTTTTTTTTTTCTATTGATAAATCTCAATTTTAAAACTCATTTTAAGCAAAATAGATATTAATACAAACATAATATTTAGGAAGTGATTTGAAAAGTGATAGAGTAACTTGCCACCCTCTCCAAAGTTTGTACAATCGTAAGATAGCGACACATTTAAAACCTATCTCTGTTTCTTTTTTTCCGTGTTTTTAACCGGGGCTGTGTCCAACTTGTTAACAAGTGCTATGAAGCTGGAATTGCTAACACTTGAAGAAGAATAAAAATCAGCAGAAAAAGGAGAAGAAGAAAAACAAGACAAAAGAACACCCACCCCATCAGACGACATGAAGAGAAGACGGCTAGCACTTGTCCTGGTATGCGTCGCGTCCGCTCTTACGCACATCTTTACGGGTGAGTGCATACATATTATCTGCCCACACGCATACACACACACACGCATTCATTTGTGTTTACTCAACATTCATATGCAAATAGCCGTGTCTCCTGTGTTTGCGTTCTGACGTGTTGTTGATTTTTGAGTGTGTGTGAAACCGCCCTTATAATGGATAGTCTAGATGCAAGGATAGGGGAAAAAAAAAGGGTGGATATATTTATCTAGTTTGTTATCTAAATAAACCCTTGCGATTCAAATGTTATCTCCCATTGATCGGTAACATCAATAGCGCGGTATGTTTGTTTGTCGTTTTCCACCAGTGTGCGATGTTTGCACAGTAAATGTGGAGTACATGGGTGCTGATAAATAACTACGTCGTGTGACTGTGTGGGTTAGCGGGTGGTTTGGAAAATGGGCGGAGTATTATTTTTGCACATAGTCTTTTTTAAAGATACGCGGATGTTTCAATGAAGTGACTGCCGCAGTATTTTGAGTGTTTATGTTAGCATCAGCATGTTTTATTATTATTATTATTATTATTATTATTATTATTAGCACCACGTCTTACTACCCGTTCGGGTTATACGCACTTACGCTAATGTGTAATGGTAGGGTGATTGTGGGATGAAATGAAGGACCTACAGTTTAACGTGGAATCCGAACCACGGTGGAGGCCTGGCATTCCCCACATTCACAAGATGTCTTGTCAGAGGTGAAGGAAGGGTTTAGTAATCAGATAAATCTGTGCCGGGACCGAAGATCGAACCCCGGCCGAACATGTTTTATTACATCTTCAGACCCACATCGGTGGTCACGTGGTTTTATGAGTCACTATAATAGATTGCCGTTGCCGGGGAGGTCAGTGATCAAATCCTAACCGGGTGCATTGAAGTATTTTATTTGTAAATGTTTTTTTTAAACACTTCTTCCACGCAGATGACGGTGCGTTTCCTAGAGTGTAAATATGCGAACCAACCAGACGGGTGGTAAGATGCGTAGCGTAAGGATATATAAATGACTGGTCTATCGTTTATATTTTAATATAAATGATTATTATTTTTACCGTGACTCGTACTGGTTTTCCAGTGAAGTAGAAGTCAAAGTTCGAATTCCATCCGGGTAGGCCGTTTTTTCCTAAATATTTTACAACTTGCCTTATTAAACCCGAAACCATTAATGTAATTAGGTGTGGATAGCCAATAAGGATAATAATATGCCATGAATAATAGTAATAATAATAATAACAATTGCATGGTTTAAATCACCAAAACGTTAACCTTAAGAGCTACCTGACGGATGTGGGTGGACTGGATACTGTTTTTGATCCCAGGATACCACCAATATTTCCCCCCACAGGATAGATTGGGCACTGCTATATTGCAGTACTATTTACCTCCCAAGGTAGATTGAGCCCAACCTAACCTAACCTAACCTAAGCTTGTTCCTCCTCTCACTACAAATTCATTTTACCACGGAATTGTAGTCTGCTGGAAATTTATTGTATTAATTTCTAATAAATACTATAGTATGAAGTGCCCAATCCAACAATCTCTCACACCGTCCTTATATCTAGCATCTTTGAGTTCATCCAAGATTAAAATTCTGAAAGATGACTCACATTTTATATTTATTACACAGAAAACGAGCGTTTTGTAGGTTCCAAAAACTCATATATAATAATTACGCTAATGGGATAGGATGTGTAATGAATCATTTGAGAGGAAATCCATCCGCATTCGCGTGTTAGGAGAGTGAGAACCCTTTTTATGAAAAACTACCCTCAATAGACCCGACCGAGTCTCTAATCCCAATATCCCAGTCAGGCTAGCATAGCACGAGAATGATGCCTTAAACCATTCCGCCACTGAATTGGGTCCAATGCTTGTTAAGCAACTTAATAAACGTCAGCGAACAGTATAAATATGATAGTTCTACATGTTTTAAAAATGAGGATTGATAACGTTGCAGCGAGGATATCACAATGGGTCAAGGTTGTTCACCAGCGCTCACATTTGACCAAGCTAAGGGCCAGTTTCATAGTCAAGTTTAGTACGCCTCAAGTGCCGCGCTACACTAAGTACATGACGACACCTACCTAGACCAGAATAGAATGGGCCAGTTTCCTAGGCGAGAACGGCCCATTCCATTCTGGTTTAGGTAGGTGTCGTCTTGTATTTAGTGTAGCGCCGCACTTGAGGCGTACTAAATTTGACTATGAAACTGGCCCATAGACTTGATTATAACTCACCCGCCTCGGTGGCGTAGTTGGCTAACGCGCTAGTCGTGTTAAGCTCGACTGCTGATGACGGGGAGATCGAGGTTCGAATCTCGGTCGGGTGAACTGCGGGTGGCTTTTTCCTAAATGGTTTTCCACTCTCCCTACACGAAAATGTGGGTCTACTTCCTCTAATTCAACCTTCTCAATTCCTAATACAATAGCGTAATTAGTACTTAAAGCGTATAACCCGAATGGATAGTAATACGCGGTGCTAAATAGTAATAGATTATAACTCTACCCTAAGGGCTCATATACGAACCTTTTGAGCTAGCAATTATATTTACTAGACTTTAATTGAATTAAATGAATGGCGACAAAAACTTTTACTGTGTTTGTAGAAATATAGCAGCCAAACAAAGTTTGTTTTATAGTATCCCACCGATATGCTACAATACTTATCAACCAATTATAGGTCTGTTTTTAATTGAAGGTTCAGCTTGATTTTTCAAAAAACGTAATGTACGAGCACATGATTGATAAACTCTACCTTTCTTTTCTAATAATGGATGTCTGAAGTACCTTTAGAAAATACAGTTGATTTCATTTTAATAAATTATTAGTTTTATATTATAAATTATAAGTTTGATAATATTTATCAAAAAGCAGAACTGTAGATTTCATTAATTGAAGTATGAATTCGTGAAAGTAGATTTAGTAGACTTTTCTATCTGTAAGACGTATATTTGTAAATAAATTGTGGTATGGCTTAAACAAGGAGAGGACGTCTACTAAAACACACTAAGCGCTAGCATCTAGATATTTACCAAGCTGGATAGATTACTGGATCTGTATGTATTACACCCCAATAGTGAAACTGCCCATTTAACGAATTGGGTAAATTTCTCCTCATTCTGTGAACTGACTTCTTCAATTAACCATTTCATGAAATGAGCAAAAATCGCACCAACAATTGACCATTTCACGAACTGAAACTTATTGTACTATCTGCTACAAGCTTAACCGAAATTATTTATAAGATATTATATTAAACCAACCCAACTTAACTTAAGCTAACCTTCGATTCTAAAGAGACTAAAAGTTAAATTACTTAAAAGAATAAACTTGTTCTTCGCTTGTCCATTTCACCGACAGGACAAAAACTCGACCAGTTCATGAACTGGGTAACACAAGGGTTGCACAATTGAATTGGGTTATTTTTTGCCCAGTTCGTGAAATGATTAGGAGGCGAGGACAGTTCACAAAATGGTTAGACATTTTCCCAACTCATGAAATGAGTAAATTAAATAATGAGGTGTAGCATATACAATTAATCAATACCTTCTTAAGAATTACCCGGTGTTTAACCAGGGTTCTATTATCTTTTAATCGATCCCTTTAACAACTTGGTCAATGTTTTATATCAATTTAAACTCTATAACTTATTATAGAGCTTTAAAATTAATGTGTGAACAATAAAATCAAATAGCTCTTCAATGTGTTTAAGTATTAAAAACGATTGTTTACAAATCTAGGGCAGGGTTTCAAAGCAGATACAGTATTTTTTTTCTTTGAAATAAATTGTTAAGCTTCAGCGACATGGAGTAAAAAATAAATATTCCGCTTTGGCAAATGAAGCAAGAAAAACTTTTGTGCAGTTTGCATATACGTATAAAAAAAGCATAGTAACAGACCGAGATTTGAAAATGAGATTCGTTTGTCCCTCAACAAAATATAGCCCGGCCTAAAACAATTATATGATAAGACTTCACATATTAAAGTAAATACTCTGATGTATTTTTTAAATGTTAAATTCCACGTGGCTTAGTATTTTTTATTGTATAGTATTTATGGCATCAAATGTAAAGCCATATTATAAAATAAAATGTAATAGTTATCGATAAAAGTTTTATTATTTTTAACAATTCACAACTTATACGAAATTCGTCATAAAAGATAGTAATTAACGCAAAAAAATGCATACTTTTTGTTTTATAATCAAAGCGTATTTGAAAAAATGCATTATGTTAATCAGAATAAAACAAGTACTCTGAATTTTCAAGTGAGATTTGAGTGCAAGCAGTTTTAGAGACCCTTATCTAGGGGGTCCTGATTCGATTTCAAGCGTAGTTGACCAATAAATATAACTTATCATTTGTGTTTAGGTTCGTTCAGAAATATGATTTTTTTCAAGCCCCACATCTTACTAACCATTCGTGTTATACATTTATGCACTAATTACTGTAATGGTTTTAGGTATTACAAAGGCTATATTTGGAAAAAGTGTACCCACATTTGAGTAGAGGGAGAGTATAAAATCATTTTGGAAAAAACCTCAACACACCCAACCAAGATTCGAACCTTGATCTCACCGACATCGGCGGTCTAGCTTACTGCGAGTGTAGCGCATTAGGTCATTCGGGTACCGAAGCGAGTTGCCATATAATTAATAAATAAGAAAGGGCGTATTGTATTAAGTTAGTTTGTAAGTCATGTTGCTGATATATGTGTATTTAGAAAATGTATGTTAAATATTCAAATGAAAAAAACTTAAAATCATCTATGTTTTTAAATGATAAAAAAACAATAAAAGTTTTTATACACACCTGGAAGCTTTTATTATTTTATTGGATTGTCAAGCGACAGCCAGTTAAAATAAATACATTATTTTTGCCCTACATCTTCATATACAATAGTAATTGTAATTGTAAAAAATTATATTGCGTGTGAATCTAAATGTTTCCCAAAGACACTTTATCATTGTAGGTTTACCCTATATATGATAATCAAGGTACAAAACAATACTGCCTTCATAATCTTTAAATCTTAAATTCAAACTTTTATCAGCTGTGTTAAACGTATTAATAAAAAGTATATTGCTTATTTTATTTTTAGTTTTCCTAAGTCCGATCTATATCTCACTTTAACTAGTTTTGTTCGAACACTTCTCTCAGTAATCGTATTCAATATCTCTACTGAGAATATTCCCCGAAAGGCGATCTTCTTTCAGTTATAAAATACCATTACATTTTTAATGAAGAGATATTATTTTATAAATTATACAAAGTTTTTTTTTTGTTTAACTTTTTTTCCCCCTCCTTGTTGTGGATTTTTAGAGAAACACAAATACTTTTTCCATTAATTAAACCAATACAGGATCATATTACTTTTTTTTAAAAAAAAACTGTTTTTTCTTGATTTATATTTAGAACTTTTCTTTTATTAATAATTTTGACTTATTTCTCAACCCATTATTAGCACTGTGTGTGTCCTATATTTCTGCTTACCTTCCTCGGCAGCGGATCATACTAAAACAACACTATCAAATTATATCAAGTGTGGGTGACCTGGTGGTCTATAGGTGGGGTGTCAGTCTTTTGTGTTGGGGGTCCAAGGTTCAATCCTCGGTCCCGGCACAGATGTATCTGATTATTAAACCCTTCCTTCACCTCTGACAAGTCGTGTATTAATCACAACTTGTGATTATGTGGAATGCCAGGCCTCCACCGTGGTTCGGATTCCACGGTTAAAGTGTATGTCCTCCATTTCATCTCACAATCACCCTACCATTACACATTAGCGTAAGTGCGTATAACCCGAACGGGTAGTAAGAATGCGATGCTAATAATAATAATAATAATAATAATAATAATAATGATATATCAGTGTGAACGAGCGAAATATTAATTTCACGGGTAAGACTCCTATCTGAATGTTAGTAATAGTCGACTTATGACAATATTAACTAAGGTATGTGACAATAAAGCAACAAAGTTATTAAAATTTAATGTGTTGGGAAGCCTGGGTTGAATTCAAATCTAAATTTAGAGGGGTTTTACATAGAGTTTTGAAAAGTGTAATCGTTAGAAATTACAGGAAGCACTGAACTTAGCCAAATCTAATTATATGTTTTAAAAATTACCTTAACCTGTTATTTTCTAAGATTGTTCCAACCAAACTTAACCTATCCTAGCGTGGCATAAATCGGCGTAGCCTTTTGATTTATGCGCAGTAATGTAAATTGATAATGGCTGGATTTATTAAATATGTATTTAAATTATTTAAAGGAGACAGTGCTCTTATTTTAAACACCAACCATAATGAATCAAGGTAAACAATTATATTTGATAGAGCCAATATATAACAAATATTTAACCGAGCGGAACGAGGCCCTTTTTTAACTCCCGTTTGACATTTTGTTTGATTATTTGTTCTGAAATTACTGATAAATGCGTGGGGCAATTTTTTTTATGTTTGGAAGGAAAATTATTTGAACCTAGGCCGAACGAAATGTATACATGGTTTTGTGATCTGATGAACCGTTTCAAGATGGCGGATACTCAAAGGTTTCGTTTAGTGGCTCGTTCCAAGTTTTATTTTAGCACCGTGTCTTACTACCCACTTGGCTTATACACTTATGTACTAATTACGCTAGTTCTAATTGTTAGGAATTGGAAAGGTCGAATTAATAGGAAGTGAACCCGCATTTGTGTGGAGGGAGAGTGAAAAAACATTTATGAAAAACCATCTCCCAGTTCACCCGACCGGGATTCGAACCTTGATCCCCCCCATCCTTGGAAGTTTAGCTCAACACGAAACTAGCACGTTAACTAACTACGCCAATTAGGTGGGTCTCATTCCAAATGATTTTAATTTAGTTTTATATTATTTTCCTTGGCACCACGTCTTACTGCCCATTCGAATTATAACTTATGCTTATGTATTAGTTACAATAATGGATTTAGGGATTAGGAAGATACAGGATTTACAAGAAGTGTACACGCATTTGCGTTGAGAAAGAGTGGAAAACCATTTTGGAAAAACCACCCTCAATACACTCGACCGAGATTCGAACCTCAATCTCCTTGTTATCGGCAGTCTAGCCTACTACAAGAGAAATGCCATAGACCACGTGGAAACCGAAGTGTATTAGTTAATTGATCAAGAATATCGGGCATATTAAAAAAAACTGTTACAGGAGTGACATTTTAAAGCATATCAACAATGGTTATCTTTTAATATAATAAACTAGTACTGTGGAATATAGTATTTGTTTGTTTTATAACTTATTATTATTATTAGCACCTCGTCTTACTACCCGTTCGGTTTATACGCACTTACACTAATGTGTAATGATAGGGTGATTGTGAGATGAAATGGAGGACCTACAAGTTTAACGTGGAATCCGAACCACGATGGAGGCCTGGCATTCCTCACATTCACAAGTTGCGATTAATACATTTCTTGTCAGAGGTGAAGGAAGGGTATGGTAATCAGGTAAATCTGTGCCGGGATCGAGGATTGAACCCCGGACCCCTAACACAGGAGTCTGAAATCTTACCCCTAGACCACCAGGTCACCATTCTGTATATCTTGATCATCAAGAAAAAATATCTATTTCAAGGAGAGAAAAAAGAGAAATATTTAAGCTCGAGATTCAAAGATAAATCTTGAGGTTGTACTAACGTTAAGAAATTTTCACAGGACCAACATTTATTTTTGTATTAAAATAAATTATTTCCATCAAGTCACTTTACCTATCAATGAGCGCACGGTAAAAGTTTAAAGGGTAGGTCACGGTCGGGTGCACCGGGGGTGGTTTTTCCTAAATGGTTTTCCACGTAAATGATTTAAATTCTAGCATCCCTTACCCAACGACCTACCCCACCAGTGTGAATATTCACATGGTCTGGATTAGTAATAATTCGTGATTTGACGCCTTGCTCCTCAGTCGGTACCGTGTCTGTCTAATGAGTTAAGGGACCCGGGTTTGATTCCCTGTCTAGCCAAATAATTTATCATTGGTGAAATGTGGGTATCTCCTTTCACAGTGATGAATTAACGGCCGGGGTCTGGATGTTGTGTCTGTTTTGGATTTAAGCTAGTTTATAAATCATGTGATTATATAAATAGTTGGTTCAGAAAGTAAACTTTAAATACTTCAAATAAATGAAAATGAAAATAAGAACGTGGTGAACATACATTTTTTTTTAAGTTTAGGCGTGAAAAAATATATTACCTAGTCTATTCATTTAAGTTACCGTATATTTTAAAATATTAATATTGTTAAGGTTAGTAATAAAGTGGTATAGTATTACTTTAAAACCATAAAAATAAACAAATAAAATTACAACCATCTATAAATTGCTTGTCAAATTTACTATTTTTAGCTTTTATTCGGTTTCTAATAACTTATTTAATATTTTATTTCTAAAGCTAAAATATTATTTGACTTGGCAATTCTTAATCATAGTAGTAATTTTTCATAAAAAAATATATTTGAGACTAAATGGTTTTGTAAAATATTTACTGTTGCTATAATTTATACACTAAAATTTAGTGACGGTTTACTAAGAAATATTTAAAATATAACAAAACACTAGTAAGTTAAAGAGATTTTTTTCTTTCAATTTAACAACTTTTAAAACTAGCTGCTATAAATATTTTATGTCTTACTTCACGATTCTTACAGTATCGATCGTTTGAGAAAAGGCGCGCATGAAATTAAATTGTCTTAAGCTTAAAGATAAATGAACCTCCCCATTCCTTAAATCTTCTTTTGAATATAAAGTTACTTAAAACTCGGGAACGTCTTAGTGTCAAATCTAAAGCTCTCTCACTTGTCTTTCTAGTCAAGTCAATACACATTCAAAATGTAATTCCACTTTATTCGTTTCGCATTGTTCCACCACTTTATACCTAGAGAACTTAGAGAAATCTAAAGCTAGAAAAAATAACGGAGTGAGATTCTAACATTTCGCTTTAATTACATTTGTGTTTATTAGGGAGAAAGCTAACATTTTAGTTTCTTTAATTAAACTATTGAAAAAATACTAAGATCCGCTTCGGTGGCTGCATGGTCTAAGGCACTACTCTCGTAGTAGACAAGACTGTCGATTACTAGGAAATTGAAGTTCGGATGGGTGTATTGATGGCGTGTCCTTCCCCTCTCCCTCCCAATGGTTTTCCAATCTCCCTCCAGGAAAATACGGATACGTCTAAATGTAACTTTACTAATGCCTACGACCATTTTCTTGATTGATACATAATCGTATAACCTGAACGGTTAGTAAAACGCGGTGCTAGAAAAACCTTGCGCTCTAGCAATATGTCCACTTTAACCGATGTGTTTTATTAAAAAGAGTTTAACTGTGGACATTTCTGTTGAAACTCATCTAAAAGTTTATATTTAGTGAAAGGTAAGAATGAAATCTACATATATACTGGATTTGTCCCGACTGAACTTCCTATTTAAGCAAAAAAAAAAAAAACTAACGTAAAGAAACTTTGCCCTGTGCCTTTGGTTTATACGATGTATGTTTGCGTGGACACTTTAAAAGATCGCAAATTGCAAAATATTCTAAAGACTTTCTCGCACCCCGCAGATAGATAAAATATTGCGATCTTCAACAAAATTTGAGCTTTAGATTTCGATCAATGTTGACGCTTCATTACCCTCTGAAACAGAGATAACTGTTTTTTCTCTCTGCCATCTCTCTGCCTATATATTGGCATATAGCCGAAATCATTTAACCGAGTAGGCTAAACCTTGGTAGGCCTATTTATATTAGGGTTTTTATAAGGTTACCCAAGAAATTTTTGGAATTAACTAATCAACCCTAGAGTTAAGGGTATTTTACTGAAGGGAAAAGAGATCAAATTAAATTTTTCGAAATCTGTTTTAACGTATAAAAAAAATTTAATTTCATATTTCGGCACTGTTTGACATTACAAACAAAATGCATATTCTCATTATAAAAGCTTATGAATTTAAGTAAATATATCAATTTTTTTAGCTAAGGAAGATTAAAAGTTTGTACGGTGCACTGTACCATTTATTTTAGATTCGCTTAGCCTTAAGACTATTATAAGATTAAACTCTATTGAAATTCAGCCCAATAAAAATATAATTTGGGGTTTTCTTCAAAAATATAGTTATAGACATTATTAAAAGCAACAAAAGGGGCGTGAATTTTTTTTATTTTACTAAGTATTTATAAATTTTATCTGCATCAGCGGGCATGTAGACAAACGAGAAACTCGTATTAGGTTTTCTGATGTCAGGGAGAACAATGTTCATCTGGACTCAGGATATTTTTAACTAAATGTTTTCTCACTCTCCTTCCATGCGAATTAAGATGGGTTTCCTCTCAATTCTACTTTACTCACATTTAACCCATTGTTGAAATCAAAAGTAAATAACCCCGATATATATAAAAATGTGGCGTAAGAAAAAAACGATAAAATTCTAACACCTATTTATAATAATTACTTACTCTTTGGCGTTAGGAACTCGAAAGTTAATTGTCGTACTTACAAAAGTTAGCCACCTATCTTTAACTACGTAGTTCTATCCAGTCCACCTCATTGCACCTTATCACTATCCTGAGATAGTTATCCAGTCCACCTCATTGTACCTTATCACTATCCTGAGCTAGTTTATCCAGTACACCTCATTGCACCTTATCACTATCCTGAG
>CABFOV010000898.1:48950-72769 GCA_902141375.1 Timema poppense
GGGGGTAACTTGTTAGAACAATGAGACCGCCTCAACATAAACACGTAAAATAAAGATGTATATAAGTTTATTAACTGGAAAACTACTGTAGCGTTATAAAGTTGGCAAATTGTTGGACTTAATTAGTTTATAAAACTAGCAATTGATTTGACATTTTTATAATGTTTGGAAAATTTATGATATAATCAAACGCGGGAAAATGTATAATACAGTTATAAGTTAAATATGGGTACCAACAACATATTATATTACTTTTTATCACTGCGTCTTATAACCTGTTCGGGTTATATGCGTATAAGATAATTACTCTAATAGGTTAAGGATGAAGAAGGAAGCATTTTAAAGATAATTACCTGCGTTTGTGTGAAAGGAGTTTGGGAAACCATTCAGGAAAATATCACTCTCAGTATACCCAACTGGGATTCGAATCCCGATATCCTTGTCATCAGCAGGCCAGTCCAGCACAAGTGGCGCCTTAAACCGTTTAAACCACTGAAGCAATCTTTATATTTTAGTTAATTTTTCAATTGTATTACTTAATGATTTGAACTAACATGCTATGATGTAAATGTTAAGGGCTTTATGTTGCTTCTTACGCTGATTTAAATAAATTTCATTCGAGTAGAATTATCTAGTAATTAGAACACCTGATAGATTAAAGCACTACGAGCGCCTACACAATATATACACTAGGTTAATTAAAATATGAATGAGAGGTCCACTTGAAATGACAACGGTTGTCATTAATAAAAGACAGATACTATATGGCAGTGGATACAAAACCTTTTAAAACCGCGACCCAATTTTTAGAACGACAACCTTTTCAACCCACCTACACTTGAAATCATCTGTGAGGGAACTGTGTGGTAAATATATGGTGACAGTGTTGTCGTTCTATTGTTTTGTATTCTTGGTGGTCCATCTTCCCTTTAATATAAGACACATTTTGTAACGCTGGTTTGTCAAGTTAGCTAGAAAATCCTTTTTACCATAGCACACTACCTTCCGAAATGACAGAAAGAGAGGCGATTTGGCAACAGTTAACAAAGAACAAGATCGAGTGAAGATAGGGCTTTTCCCCAAAAGGGGCCGTCCTTAAAATATGTAAGGGTGTTTTTTTTTGGCAGGCGGAGACGTTCTGTATTTTCTTGCTTGTTCTTAAGAAGGGAGGTTCAAAATCCATTTCATGTAAGGTTTTCTATCAATGTTTATGGTGTGACAAAACCTAGTAAATAACTTTAAAAAAATTCAGAAAATTCTGGAATGTTTACTTTTACTTTAAGAACTGCCCACAAGTCCTGCAGTTCCCTCAGAGGTGATATTCAGTGTCGCTTTAATGGACATGAAGAGGTAACGGAGGGAGGTCTATTTGTTTCACTTTGATTTTTATTGCTTTTTTTTAAAATTTATTACTAAATATTTTTAGTTAGTTACAAGGTAAAACCTTGGAGATAGTTGATATTTATAACCCCAAGTTCATTTTCAGCCATGGCCAATTACACGTGGCCTTTTCATATAAATGTTATAATTCATTATATAAAAATATAATTGATTTAGTTCCCTCTCACTTTATCCCCTTTTAGTGCAGATTTTTTTTTTCAAACAAAGCCTAACATTACACCAGATTACCAATTGAAAGTTAGGTTTTGTCAGGTTGGTTAGTATTATAATCAACTTGTCATAGATAGGCCTAGTAATTAGTTGAATATAATTTTTACAAAAATATATATATTTCTTATAATACAGTGTGTGCGAAGGGTGTGCTTGTTTCCGGTTCACGTTTTTCATAGCACCACGTCTTAGTACCCGTTCGGGTTATACGCCTGTGTACTAATTACATTACTGGTTTTGGGATTAGGAAGGTTTAATTGAGAGGAAGTGCAGCCAAATTTGCGTGGAAGGAGAGTGGATACCATTTAGGAAAACCACCCTCAGCGCACCCGACCAAGACCGAACCCCGATGTCCCCGTCTTCAGCGATCTAGTCCAATACGAGACTAGCGCGTTAGACCACGCAGCCACCGAAACGTGTTCGGTTACTGTTGTTGACGACATTGAAGTTCACGTTGCAGGCACATTCACAAAACTCGATTCCCTTATCCGTATCATATGAACCTTTTTTTATTATTATATTTTATTTTTCAATTTCCTGTTTATTCCTGATTTTTTATTCTCAAAGAATTATAGAATTTCCACATTAAAAAAGTTCGTGGCTCATCAGTGGGTCTTGACCCATATTTTGGGAACCACTGTTATATGGTATCCCGGAAAAGACTATAGTTTCCGGAAATAGTTAACTTTAACCCTGCCACTCATGGCTAAAATTCCGGACCGTTCAAACATCTGTCATGAGTATTTTATTTGTAAATTTATAATATATCACCTGTGTAGTCATATAATTTAATCAATAGCCATTCGATATGAAATACATTATCAATCATGTATTACGATCTAAATTAATGCTCGCTTTAAATAATTTTATGCCTTACAGATTATTTCAATGTAAGAAGATTTCTAAAAAAAATAAAAAATCATGCTTTTGTATTGTTTGCGTTGATATGTAAGACTTGTTGACAGTTTTAATTATATTAATGCACGATGGTCAAATAACCCATTTCGGTGGCCGCATGGTCTAAGACGCTACTCTCGAAATAGACTAGATTGCCGATGATGTGAGAATATCAAGGTTCAAATCCTTGTAGAATGTTTTGAGGGTGAGTTTTCCTAAATGGTATTCCAATCTACATCACAAATGAGGGTACACTTCTACTATATTCAACCTTCCTCCTCCCTAACACATTAGCGTTATTAGTACATATACGTATAGCCCGAATGTGTTTTAATTAGTTTCCTCAAAGGTGTTTCCGAATTTGTCAATCGAACCCTAAAATTGAGGGTAGTTTACTTAAGGATTAAAAGAGAAAACATTTATTATCTCAAGATCTACTCAAAAATGTTTGATTAAATTTGGTATTTAGCAACTGTTTAGCATTACAAATAAAATGTACATTCTCATTTTCCTATTAAAATTATTTTGAGGGTAATATACAAGAGTGGAACTCTTCGTTCAATCCTGATCAAATCCTTTTTGATACGAAATAACTTATCATTGCAAAAACATAGGGTCTAGTAATGGATATAAAAAATACAAAATATGGATAGGTGGCATAACTTCGTAGGTGTGGCAATTAACTTTCGAGTCCCCAATGCCATCGAGTAAGCAAGTAATAGGTACTATTTTCCCCAGCAAAAAAATCAACAGCTTTACTATCACTGAATTTATTTAAATAATTTAGTTAACTGTTTATAATTTGATTATTATTATTATTTACGAAGTTTAGATAGCAGGATCTAAAAATATAAATTCTTCGTTTATTCTTCACACGCTTCAAAATAACTTGTTTATATAATTTAAAAATATTTACAAAGTTAATTTATTAATTCTGAAAATTGAAAAATGACACCTGGACACGGGAATCGAATCCGGGACCTTTGGCTTGGTACGCCAATGCTATAACCACTAAGCTATCCAGGACTCGTCCCGTGCCCAGCATCATTTTGTACTCTGCCTTAAAATATGATCCCTAATTTTGAAAATGTACTAAATTCAAAATATTAACATTATATTTTTAATATAGGTTTTTTATTGAAATACACATAAGAGTACGCATGCCAAATAGCGTGTTTAAGTATGAGAAGTAGGTAAGTTTATATTGGTGGAAATTCAAATATCTCAACGGGTAGTAAGACGCGGTGAGTAAATTATCCGCTTCGGTGACCATATGATCCAAGATGCTCCTATCGCAGTAGATCAGACTGCCGATGACGGGTAGATTGAGGTTCGAATCTCGGTCGGAGGGTGGTTTTCCACTCTTCCTCCAGAAAAATTCGAGTATACTTTCTCTAAATATAACCTTCCTGATACAGAAAACAATTAGCGTAATTAGTA
Organism: Timema poppense; assembly: GCA_902141375.1. Classification (NCBI taxonomy): domain Eukaryota; kingdom Metazoa; phylum Arthropoda; class Insecta; order Phasmatodea; family Timematidae; genus Timema; species Timema poppense. The sequence goes on from CABFOV010000898.1 coordinate 52,899, forward strand.
CACATGCGTATGACCCGAACGGGTAGTAAGACGCACTGCTAAAAAAGGGGGGGGCGAGGGGGAATTAAACCTACAATAGTATAGTGGAAACAATTTTCGTAAAACAACTATTTTTCCTATCAAATCAGTTAGAATAAAATAAATGATGTATTATTAGTTTTTTTTAGTAACAATGTCAGTATTATGAAATGTGGTCAAGTTAAACAAATATGAAATAAAAATGGGGGCAAGTAGTTAGACGTGGAGTACAAAATAATTTTTAAAATAAAATAAAAGGGTTTGATCTTCCAGCTTCATGTTTGAATTCTAATTATTTAATTTCATTCCTAATTCGGATACGTCTTCAGACACTTTTTCAGTATGTGCCCTACCAAGTTAAATTTATCGACTATGTATATAATCAGATTTGTTGAAAAGAACATGTTAGTATGCTACACCTAAAATTAAACAATTTGCAAAACCATGCATTTGTGTACTCATATTAATACGTATTTTTACCAATAATGTGTTACTGTCCTCGATATGTTATTTAAATTTACTGTACAGCAAACAGGATCATTACTCATCCTATCTGACAGCTTTGATAGATAACACTTCCTAATCGTATTTCATTTAAACTAATTTATCATTACACCAGATAAATTTCAAATATTATACTTCTAAAGATAATCAAGTCTCATTTTCTTTATAGCACAATATATTGAGCTTTGTGTATATTTTCTCATTAAACTTTTTCCTCATCTTTATTTTAACACTCTTTTTAAAAAGAGAATAATATTCGTTTCATCTTCTATGCAAATTTTTTGTTGAAGTTGATAAAGTTATCTTTTTTCTATTACCACTGTCGTTACGAACCAATTAGAACAAGTAATTAAGGTAAAAAAAATATGTTTAAAAAAAATTACCATCAAGCAAAAATCCTTGGTTGTGCTTTTTAGCTCTATAGCAGTTTTTGAATTTTGAAGAATACTTAACTATAATTTTAAAAATATCAGTTAAGTTTCTAAAAGGCAAAATAATGATAGAACAAGGGTGATGTTAAAGTTTAATAGAGGTAGAAGGGCTATGGGTTAAACTCACAATACTCTGACCCCATGTCGGGTACATTAAGGTGGAGTGAAAGGAAACGCAAATAAAGGTCCGAATATTTACATTTTTTTATATCAAAAACCTTTTTAGACAAAATAAATTAAATAGTCCTTCAGTAAATATATTTGTTTTAGTTTTCTACTTAAAGTAATTTTAACCTATTTTGAATAGTGGTCATTAGTTGGGCCTGGATTTTTATTACCTAAAAATAATCAAAAAATTAACTATAAAGTAACCTAAAATTTCAAACAAACAAAAAATGACATAAAATTATTAACAAAAATTTATAATAAATGCACACAGCTAAATTAAATAAGCATTTTACAAAAATATCTGCTACAGAAGTAATAGCTATCCCCTCCCAATGCAACCCTCTCAAAAGTAGTTGGAATGTCTTGCCAGAAAGATGTTTTATAACCATACAAGCAAAGAGGATACAAAGTTCATTGCATTTATTATCTTTTTAGTCCGACAAGTGTGTGTTGGTAAATGTTTATATCTGAGCATTTAAGCATTTACAAAATATTAATAATATTAAAATATATACTTGTTAGAAATGAATGACTTAAAATTACTCAAGAATGTCTTAGAATGACTAAAATATGAGGCAAACCAAGAAAATAGAACCTCAAATTTCAAATAAAATATACATTTATACAACAAGGTGATCATGGACAGTGTGTGTGTAATTACGAGCAATGTATGTGACGAGCCAAAAAAAGATGACATGTCATCAAAATCCGGGTCCTTGGTCATTATTATACTGCCATTTAACCAGAATTTTTTTTAAAAAGAGAGAATCCCTTGTCAAATTACGGAATGTTCATCACTGATCATGTTCATCACAAAACTGTTGAAACTATCATGTATATTAAATTTATAAATGTATCTAATGAAACAATATTTTATTTATTTTGGCCAAAACATGTTTTTGTCATAAAAACACGAACCTTAACTTAAATTTCCTTACACTGTGCCTTAGAATCAATGGATAAATTAACACTCTTCAGTGGCCAAACGGTCTTAGGTGGCACTCTTTTGGCCTGCTGATTACGGGAAGATCGGTGTTTGAATCCCGGTCGGTTTTACTGAGGGTAGTTTTCCTAAATGGTTTTCCATTTTTCTTCCATGCAAATGCGGCTATATTAACTCTAAAATGCTTCTTTCCTCATCCCCAACCCATTAGAGTAATTATAATTTAGGCATATAACCTGAACGGGTAGTAAATAGTGGTGAAAAAAAGCTTTTGAAATTGTAATTATACAATATAAACCACCATGTCAAGATATAGACCAACATATATGACGTTTGACATGTGTTTTTTTCAGTACTATTTCGGTTAAAACATCCTAATTAGGTAAGTCCACACATTTTTTTTAAATATAAAAGACATGGCTGAGTAATTCACAAAACATTTGGAAATAAGCTGAGCCCAGCTGATATTTCGAATGGCCATTTTGCGTCCACGAAATGCCAAAGTTGCACAAATAAATGAGAAGGTATTTAGTATTTTAGAAGGAGAGATTCATTAGTACAGTAGTGTGATCTCAGTCGAATGTAAGGATGAGCGATAAAAAGGAAAATATCCAGTAGTGCTTTAAAACAATTGTACGCCCTTAAGAATATCACCTCAAAAGTTTAACTTAAACACAGGATGTTTAATGGTGCTCTTTATTTAGGTAAATAATCCGAAACATTATAGATCAGTCGGTTACGTATCTGTCTACTGAGCTAAGGGTGCCGGGTTCGATTACTGGTATGAGTGAAAATGTATAGTTGGTGAAATGTAGGTTTACACATTCACATTGATAAATTAACAGCCGGATATTGGGTGTTGCGTCTATCCTAGTCTTAAGTTGGATTATAAGGTATACAAAGCTACGACAGGCCTAGCAAGCCAGTAGCGGATTAATATATAGCTTGAATAAAAAAAACTGACCCTGGCAACAGGATGGAAACAATAATGTATGTAAAATATATTCAAATACGAAACAGGGCCTATCAGTGACCAAATTGGATAAGAAACTATGATACAAGCACAAATTTTAAAAGGTTTATCCGAAGGGAATGTATGTTTTTACCGACTATTTCGATTTGGTACTTGTAGACCCCCGCATCTTGTTTATTTTGGGAGGGAGGCTGTTCCCATTTAAACTTATACTCTCAATCACTGTTAATTAGTTACAAGGTCAAACCTTGGACACGGTTGGTATTTAGCGGCCCATAACCGTTTTCAGCCATGGTCAATTGTACAAATTTATAACCCATTATTCACCTCTGACAAGACATCTTGTGAATGTGAGGAATGCCAGGTCTCCACCGTGGTTCGGATTCCACGTTAAACTGTAGGTCCTACATTTCATCTCACAATCACCCTACCACAACACATTAGCGTAAGTGCGTACAACCCGAACGGGTAGTAAGACGCGGTGCTAATAATAATAATAATAATAATATAACCCATTAAATAAAAATATAACTAATTTAATTCACTATTACTTTATCGACTCTTACGACATAAATTTATTATTTTCACAAACAAATCCTAACATTGCATGCGCTTGTAATTAAATGATATTGATAATATGTCATAATCTTAAATTGTGTATTCATAAAACTTAAAAAAATAAAAATAATCGAGCCGCATTGTACCAAAGGTCCTCGGGCCATCCACGATCACGGCTCGGCCACATGCGGCCCGTGGGCCACAAGTTTATCATGTCTTTGATAGCCGGATGATTGCGTGTGAGTTATGGGAAATGGGGCGATACAATATTATCTCCGACCGCACCAGTGAGCGGGAGGTCAAAGGCATCAGTATCGTCTGGTTTGGTTTGACTGTGATGGGAAGGGTCGCGGCTTGAATCACTACCGGGCAAGCTGAGGTGATTTTTGTTTTATAAAACTAATTCTCCCCTTTATCTCTGTGCAAATGCGGTTACGCTTTCCCTAAATTTTAATTTCATCATGCCTTTATTACTAGGGAATATATGCGTATAACTCGGACGGGTAGTATTTTAATGGTTATTAAGACTACTAAGAAGGTCCCCCCTCCATTATGAATCACTACCTGTTCAGGATAGATGCGTACACACACACACACACACACACACACACACACACACACACACACACACACACACATATATACACGCAAACACGCACATTATATATAGGCCTATATGAATTAATATAAATAGTGTATGTATATTAATATATATATATATTTGTACACCTAGCTGTTTGGGCTATATATATAAACATATATGCGTGTAGCCCAAACGGTTAGTAGCACACACACACACACACACACACACACGATGTCCCAAATGACAAATAAAACCGGTCCCAAACGCACAGTATTTCAGACGGTATTCGAAATGTTCACCACCAGCCACTATGTATAGTTCCGCACGCCTACTAGTAAATGTTTATTTATTGAAACTAAACACAGAATTTGAAATACTGTGTGTTTGGGGTAGATTTTATTTGATACAACCTGTGTATATATTAGGTGGAAACAGGGCGAATCTTATATTTATTGAATCCGGATCGCGAATCTAATTCTTTAAGTTTTCTTTCAAATCTCAAATTCAAATTCGACTCACGAAATTTTTAAAAATTTACAATTTTGGTTAAAGTGAAAATATTTAAAATTTAATCCAAACAGAAAAAAAAAGTGGTTTAAGGCTTTGTGCCACTAACAAATGATATTTTGTTTGAACTGTCAATTACGTCATGTAATTTATATAAATGATGTAAAATAGTTATATTTATATAGTTTTTGTGATTTTGATGCACTCCCAACTACACAAGTCTATAAAATTCCATTTACCAAGTGTTTAGCCTTATTTGAAGACGAGGTCTTCATAAATTGTGCTCGAGATAATTTTTAAAAGATTTCTACGAATCTCGAATTTCTCTAATACCATAAGCTTAACATTATAAGAAGTCATATTCTGAAAATTGAAAAATGACACCTGGACACTGGAATCGAACCCGTGACCTTTGGCTTAGTATGCCAATGCTCTTACCACTGAGCTATCCAGGATTCGTCCCGTGCCCATGGTCATTCTTCACTCTTCACTCATATTTTAAGGCAGAGTCTATAGAAGGACGTGCGGAAATCGTCGGATACAAATGTGTTATTTTATTAAGATCACGAGCTATCAGATAACGCAGCCACTTTCAACTCGGTAGTTGGCTTAATGCTGCCACTTGTATAATTATTATAACTATACGGGATTGCATATTTAAGAATCAAATAGCCAAAGCTATTGGGGACAAATCCCGGATAGCTCAGTGGTAAGAGCATTGGCGTGCTAAGCAAAGGTCCCGTGTTCGATTCCCGTGTCTAGGTGTCATTTTTAAATTTTCAGAATATTATATCTAGATGGAGTAATAATCCTCACTAAAATGCATAGATAATACTTTTGGCTATTTGATTCCTATTATAAGAAGTGTTTAAAATGACCTTCGGCCTGAATACTATCTAGCAGTTGTCGTATCGTAGAATGACACACGATTTCAAAAATACCACGATTTAGGAAATAACCACCCTTGATGAATCTCTTTGGAACTCTAACCCAACCTTCCCGTGAGTGACTAACCAGACCAAATTTGCTTCACATTTAAACCGGAAGCCCGCCGGAGCAGGCATGAAAATTAAGTTAACACATTATTTTAGTAGTTTGAAATATTTCTAGCAATTAGTAAAGATAGAATATAAAACGCGAATAGACCCAAGTTAATTCTAACTTGATAAACGTTTCGTGTCAATTATTCTCGCGAATAAAATAAATCTTATCCACAAAAAAACAAACAGTCTATTTCCCGAGTTTTTTTTTATCATCCTGAATTTATTTTCTACCGCGGTAGTATTCAAGGAATGACAGGGAAGCTTTACATAAATTCATTTGGTGTTGGGGGTGGCGGGTAGAATGCGTGTTGGTTCAAAATGAGGGCGACACGTGCAGATATATGCGCCCTTCTTGATGAATACCTCCCATCCACCTCACGAATTGAAATACCGCGTACGTCATGTGGATTACTTCACGGCATATCGTTCCAGCTCCTTTTGTTTAGTACGGGCAAACACATTACCGATATGTCAGCTCTATAATATATAATCGAGTTGATTTAAAAACCTGCACCTGTGTTTGACTGCTAAGAAAACTCGACTACGAACCTTTATTCTAACATAATTTATAATAATATTTAGCACCGCGTCTTACTACCCGTTCGGGTTATACGCTTTAAGTACTGATTACTCTAATGGATTAAGAACTGGGAAGGTTGAATTAGAGGAAGTGAACCCGCATTTGCGTGGAGGGAGAGTGGAAAACCAATTTAGGAAAAACCACCCCCAGTTCACCCGACCGAGATTCGAACCTCGATCTCCTCGTTCTCAGCAGTTGAGCTCAACACGACAAGCGCGTTAGCCAACTACACCACCGAGGCGGGTTCTAACATAATTGAATATACTTATCAGTGTTTCACTGTTTGGTGAGGTTGATTAGGTACTTCTATTCGGTTCCAGGCTAGGCCATAATATAATGTAATCTAATATTTGTATCCGTGTTGGACTGCATTGGAAAGTCAACTAGGTTTGAATTCAAAACCAGGAGGTGCCTAACCGATATGAATGTCCGTGACTATTTTGACTAGGTAATTTATATTCAATAGCAGGAGGTTCCTAACCGATTTGAATATCCTAACTATTTTGACTAGGTAACTTATATTCAATACCAGGAGGTTCCTAACCTATTTGAATATCCGTGACTATTTTGACTAGGTAACTTATATTCAATACCAGGAGGTTCCTAACCTATTTGAATATCCGTGACTATTTTGACTAGGTAACTTATATTCAATACCAGGAGATTCCTAACCGATTTGTATATCCGTGACTATTTTGACTAGGTAACTTATATTTAATACCAGGAGGTTCCTAATCGATTTAAATATCCGTGACTATTTTTACTAGGTAATTTATATTTAATACCAGGAGGTTCCTAACCGATTTGAATATCCATGACTATTTTGACTAGGTAACTTTTATTCAACACCAGGAGGTTCCTAACCGATTTGAATATCCGTGACTATTTTTACTAGGTAACTTATATTCACTATCAGGAGATTCCTAACCGATTTGTATATCCGTGACTATTTTGACTAGGTAACTTATATTCAATACCAGGAGGTTCCTAACCGATTTGTATATCCGTGACTATTTTGACTAGGTAACTTATATTTAATACCAGGAGGTTCCTAACCGATTTGAATATCCGTGACTATTTTGACTAGGTAACTTTTATTCAATACCAGGAGGTTCCTAACCGATTTGAATATCCGTGACTATTTTGACTAGGTAACTTATATTCAATACCAGGAGGTTCCTAACCGATTTGAATATCCGTGACTATTTTGACTAGGTAACTTATATTCAATAAAGGAGGTTCCTAACCGATTTGAATATCCGTGACTATTTTGACTAGGTAACTTATATTCAATAACAGGAGGTGCCTAACCGATTTGACTTGCTATCATTTAATTATATTTATGAATGTCAAGAACACCACTAAGTACAAGTTATAATTGTGATTTTTTTTTTTACAATATGAAGTAATTGGTTAACGTTAGTTCATTGTTAATAAATACATATTGTCTACATGAACAATGTTTTATCTTGACCTTCCTCCCTTTGTTTTACACCAAACAAAATAAAATGTAAGCTTAATCTCTTTTGGATAGAAGACCAGCAGCAAAATTACTTCCACTTTGATGCAAAAACAAATGAAAGAGTCTCGTTTAAAACACCTTTCCAACCACCTCCCTTGATGACAAGGCAGGCCTATTGTAATCAAGGGTTTGCTTGCACTTTGGAAGCTTCAGCTTTTAACTTTTATCACCAAGTTTTATTGTTACTCAAGTGACACGAGGTATTTCCATCCTGTTAATTTAGTAAGGTGTTTACAACACGTTTAATGAACATTCTGACGAATGTAATAGCTCACAGTAATAATAATTGAATTAGGTCTCAATTTTTTTTTAAAGCTTGTAGAACAATGGTTCTTAAACTTTTATTGGTCGCTGCCCCCTAAGTATTCTAAAATATTTTCGCGTCCCCCACTTTTTACTAAGATATTATTCATGAAGATTTATTCTAAAATAGTGGCTTTATTTATTGATTATAATGACAACCAAATAAAAATAGTTCAATTAACTTACCCTAAGTGTATTTAATAGGACCTCTGATGTTGAACACTTTCCACTAATTCGTCTATTCTTATTTCAATTATCTTAACTAGTGCTATTTGCATGCAGGAGTCGATTTTGCTGCTTCGTTTTAGTATTTATTACTGTGGAAATTCCTTTTCACTTAAATAAGTAGAAACAAAGGGCAGCAAATTTTAATGGCAATGGTAAAACAGATGGAGATTATATGTATTATCCGTGATTTCTATTATACGGGCTTTCCTTTCCCTCCATTACCCCGGAAAATCGAGAGTCTACTGTACTTACATGCTTACGATCATCGAATTCTTTCTTCCAAAACGTAAAATTTAAGATAACTGACTTCAGTAATAAGCAAATAACATTTTAAATTATTTTTCAGAGGCCCCTCCAAAAAATCTTTCGTGGACCCCGGTTATGAATCGTTGTTCTAGAAGACTATTCTAATCATTTTAAGTAAATATACACTTAATATTTGTTTATAAAATTATTTCAACACTTTCTTCACCCTCTTCGGTGGCCGCATTGTCTAAGGCAGGGATGGGCAAACTGCGGCCCGCGGGCTAGATACGGCCTGCTTGTGTGTTCAATCCTGCCCACGGGTTATACAATTTAAATATGTTACGTTGTGTAACATACCTTTTCAAACACAATACAATTTTATGTTTATAAAACAATTATAAGCTCAACATTTCAAAAACTTTGTAAATCATGCCCAAAAATATAAGGCAATATTTGCATCCTTTTATCTACACTGACTAGTGTTTTCAACCACGAAACGTAGGAAAAGTGATCTTATACGAGTAAACCGTGATGAGAGATGAGCATCTGTCTTCTCTCTTGAGAATCACCTTCTCACAGTTTCACTCGTCTCACAACCATCACACAAATCTTCATAGCATCTGTATTCTCTCTTGAGAATCACCTTCTCACAGTTTCACTCATATCACACCCATCACACAAATCTTCATAGAATCTGTCTTTTCTCTTGAGAATCACCTTCTCACAGTTTCACTCGTCTCACACCCATCACACAAATCTTCTGAACATCTGTCTTCTCTCTTGAAAATCACCTTCTCACAGGTTCACTCATCTCACACCCATCACATAAATCTTCTGAACAAAGCTAAAAATATTCTAAGCCACTGAGGTATTTATGATTGTTATATATTCTCAATGTATTTAAACTTATTCATCTAAGTATATTATATGTGTTTGTTACTTTTTAATTTGAAGAAAAATTAATGAATAAAAGTCTTTGACCCGCAATTAAAAAAAAACAAATTTCGTTTTGCTCGGCTGTAAGTAATTTTTCACATTCCTTGTATAAGGTGTCACTCTCGTAATATACTGGCCATTAACTTTCTATTCATCGGATGTGGTCCTTCCTTTTGAAAATTGGACCATACAATACTTGTCCTTTTTCCTCACGTCATCAGTCTCTCAACTGGTTTGAGATCAATCGTTAATTTATTCCTACCCAGCATTGGCGGATCGTAGCTAAAATTAGTGGGGGTGCTGCTCCAGAATTTATTTAGCCTTAGTTTTAAAATTGTGTAAAAGGAAAAAAACATGTATAAAAAGAAAATTTATTCAGGAACTAGATAAAATCTTAACAAAAAAACACGTTTTTACTTACTTTAACTTAAATTATTACAGTCCAAGCTTGATCTATTCATTTAAAAACGAAATCCATTCTTCTTGTTTTAATTTGCTCAAAAAGTTCAATAATTTTTTCTTTGATCTTTGGATGACAATTGAGGAAATATTTCTCCATTGAAAGTACTGCAAGCGCATTTGGTCTTTCTGTTAAATAAAAGAACCGAAAAAAATGAATCAAATAGATTAGCTGGAAGCAGAATAATAATCTAACTATACATTCTTCTACACTTTATCACATTCAAGAACGGTTTTTAAGCACAACATACGCTGAGTAAAAAAAACCACTTCCTTCCACCATCACGCCAGAGCTGGCACTGCGAGAGCAACAGTGCTTTCTCTACCTGGCAGTCCCGCCTTTCTCCCCACCCCCTCCTATGTGCGCATGCGCACAACAGTCAAACACCACGTCACTGGCACTGCGAAGCGCACAGTTCCCTACGAAGATTTTTGTATCTTTTCCATAAACTGGGGGATGGATACTGGAGTACTTACATTAAGCTTAAGGAATATATATTGTACTACAAAAATAAAGAAAGAACTAAAGAAAAAAGGACTCATTAAATGTTATCGATAATATCAAGTGGAAATAGGGGATGCTGAAGTTCCGCAGTGCCTATAAACGAGCCGCCACTGCTACCCAGTGCCATTGTCTTCACTTCTACATATTTATTACATTCCACATGCTCAATTATCTGCTTCACATATCCAAATATTTGGCTTGCCATGCCATTTGTAGCTTCCATTGTACCCTCCATTAACAAATTAATTAACCCTGTGTACATCAAAATGTGTCTCAACATACGAATTCTCTTTTTGTAAGATTTTTCCATATACTTCTTACATTCCCGATCATGTTTGTAAATTTTAAAAATGGCAGCTGGACACGGGAGCCCGTAGCCCTCTACTTGGCGAGTCAATCCTCTAACACTGAACTATCTACGATTCCATGTATCAAGATATTAGGATATTTGGATATAATGCTTTATTTTGATATTTGAGGGGTTTAATTAATAAATGTAATTGGTGGTTGAGGCTTTTCTTATCTTTAGATATAAACTAATATTGAACGTCCATTTTACTGATCATTATATTTTAACTCCTTTTAAAATAACTTATTAGTACCATAATGACAGAATCACACTAAAAATAACTTGCAAGGATAGTATTTATTTAGAATGTAAGTATGATATGCATAGATTTAGTCTTACACATTAACACACTCAACCTTTCTCTCCAAATTCAAATTTAACAAAATTATATATTTAATCAATATAACCTTTCAACGAGTTATTGAAAAAAAAATTCATTTTACAGATTTCCGATTAGATCGTCGTATCGTGAATAAAAGCGAATACGTGTAATACCAAAAAGAACTCTCTTCGGTTATGATTTTCACTGTTTAGTCGAAAGGAAATTATATTTTGAGGAAAAAAAGAAAAAGAAATATGAATGCACAAACGTACAACGCTTAGAGATCTAATCGCCTAAATACAGCACATGTCAATTTGATTATTTTAGGAGTGGTGCTATTAACATTAGGGTAACCTTCTTTCTTAAGTATTTTTACTCTATTACGACCCTTGGGTAGAAATAGTATTGTGATATTAAAAAAGTCTAATTCGAAATTTTGGTGGATATTGATGTTTTATGATTCCCTGAAATCAAAAGAGTATTTTTTGGCGATCCGTCTTTATACACGCCAATGCTCTCTTTGCCATTATAGTTCTGTAACAATGTATATTTTTTGTTTCACACATACTACGAGCTATAAGTATAATTAAGATAAATAAATGAGCAAGTCTGTCAGGTGCATCCTTCCATTTTTTGTATTTTTTTTATCAGCGATATATTTCTAGCATTTATTTTGAACCACATTCCGTGCGGGTTATACGCATGTTCATTATGGTAAGGATGAGTAAGGTATAATTTAGAGGAAATGTACCCAGATTTGCATGAAAGGAATTTGATTAACTATTTAGGATACATAATCCTCAATACACCCAACCAGAATTTGGGAGGTATTTGTCCACGTTCCTTATTGATGTAAGTAATGAATTCTACCTAATAAATACTTTTACTTCTAAAAATATGTTTAGTATAATAGTGTGCGTGTGTATTTACATTAATAAAATAATGTATGTTTCAAGGGATGTATCTATATTATATGTATATAAAAAATTATATATGTAGAGATAGATAGATAGATAGATAGATAGATTTGTTAGATAGATATTGAGAGAGATTGTTTAGCATAATAATTTTATGGTGGGAATATAAGGAACGATAAAAGTTACAATTCTCTATTAGAAACATAGTCTTATTTTCTTCGCATGGTGATATCAAGTTCTTGAATATATCTCATAAGCATAACGGAATTAGATGACAAACTTTAAATAAAGAGGAATATACTCTTGAAAGATATTCAAGAACTGTTGATATCACCACGTGAAGAAAATTAAACTCTGTTTCTAATAGAGCAGTATTTTATTTATTTCATCAAAAAAATATTTTTCTATATATTCTGCAAAAACACTAACCTTTTCTCGCGTCCTCTGAATCCCCACCTTAAACAACATGTCTATGTTAAATTTGAGTATATTAGGATCATGAGGGTAACATGAAATTACCCGTATTAGCGCAGAGAGGATAGGAAATGTCATGTGGAAAACTATTTTTAATTGTCCATGACCGGGATCGAAACTCTGACCTTCTCGTCAACGCTAACTAAATTGAATGCACTGTCAACGCCTTATGCTACCAGGCCATCGCTGTGATATTTTTTGTATTATGTAAATATATATATAGTATTATTTGAAACTATATAGTTATATATGATTTATACATTTATTAATAACTGCAATAAAAAGGGCGTTTAAATCTTTCCTTAAACAAACCTATCTGCATTTAAATTAAATGGATCGTTACAGTTTTAATGTATAACTTTCAATCATTCTTTAAATACATTTTTACAAAACCCGAACGGGTAGTAAGACGCGGTGCTAATAATAATTTATTTACAATTAATTAAACTTAACTATCCATAATTGTTTGGATTATTGTTTTTCTATAACTAGATGGCGACGAAATTTAAATTAAATAGTTGTCCATTCTCAATAAAACAGCCAGAATTGAGTTTATTAATAAAACATTTGATTTCGGCAATAATCTATTAGTTTAAAGTCAGAGCTCATTAATTTAAATTAGATATTATGAAGAATGGCCAGAAAGAACGTGTTCATTTGAACTTGTTGTTTCCGAACATCGACCCACAACTGAATGCAAGTGTAATTAATCATATGGTACACGCAGGGGCGCACACAGAAATTCTTCTAAGGGAGGCTCCAAAGTAAAGAAGTTACAAGTCAATCCAATACATTGCTCGTTCAAGACTCAATACTTTGAACAAATTACAAATTATTTGATGAGGCTCTATATACATACTCGCTTTTCTCGTTGTGGGCTCCACCCCCAAACCCCCAGTGAGTGTAAACTAATGTAATTACAGCGTTTTTTGAACGTTGATTTATTTTTACAATTTTATGATTCTAATGTGCCAAATTTAACTAAAATAAAAAATATATCTCTGGCTCAATCCGTTTTTGATAGGTCTTACCGTTTAGCCACAAGATGCCTCCAAAGAAAGGTCCACACAGACTTTAAAGTTGCTCCTTCATTATTAATTTTTTTGGGGGGTTAAAATTTTTCTTTTTTAACTTTTTGGAATTTTACCGTCGGTTACAGACTAGAAGCTATAAGTTTGCCAAATTTCAGGTTTCTGAAAGTGGGTAAGCATTAATGTCAGTGAGTCAGCCATTTGGCTTTATNTATATATATACATATATGTGTGTGTATATAAAACAGTGTGTTATAATTTGAGAATGTGGCTCCAAGTCACCAACCAAAGGTCCAACTTAATTTGAAAACTTACGTACCGTGAATGACGTAATGCACGTATCCTACCAATCAATTTACAAAGCACTGGGACTCTTAGAGGATGACTCACACTGGGAGCAACACTTTATTTTGAAAATGCCGCTTTGTGTCACTCTTCGTCTTATTCTTCACTCGGAGATTCGCTCTACATCATATTATTTATATATTTCAAGTAACAGATCCTCTCGCACTTTGGTCCACCTAAAGGAAACGTTTGTAGGAAGATATTGAAAGTAGAATCAGAACAGAGCAATAATGGTATTCAATTTGGAATTCAATGAAGATATTTTCAATGCAGATTAGAGTGGACTCTCTCAGACAAGAACGTGAATGTCTTGAACCTTTTTCTACCCAACAATTTATACAGATTTATATTATATAAAGACTATTTGAGCAAACGACCGGCCATATATGTTACAAACTTTGTAAAATTAACAAAACTCGACTAACGTATACATAGAGGTATTATAGAGTATTCGAGATCCAGTAGTAAATGTGTTCTTTTACGATGCACCCGAGGGTGAAAGAAAATAACTTTTATAGCTAATTTATTCTTGGCCAAACTCAGGTTTGAGGGATGTGTTCCCTTTGTAGTGGTATTCATCGCGTATAGCAGCTACTTTGTTAGAATGGGGAAGAGCAGCGAATGTTACATTTAAATTATCTTTGTATTTTTCTAACGACCAAAGCGCCGTCGGCAACGTATCAAAGCAAAGTTTCACATAAAAATAACTACAAAAAATAATAACTTGTAATATGGAATTAGACTACATTGTCACATAAGATTTCAATTATATATATATATATATGACTCAGAGGTCTCAGAAAGAACAATGTGCTCATTGAAGGCGGTACCGTATTGTTATCAAAGACTTCCGACAAACTCTACCGGTAATTCCAAGAGTCACTAGAGCCGACGAGGTCAACGCCTGCCTGAAAATATTCTACATATACCCAGACGTTGTAAAATTTCCTTGTCGATCAACATGTGCATCCACCTGCGCGAAGGAAAAAAACTATAGACTTATTTGCAAATATATCGCTGGAACTCTGCGATGGAGTCTTTGCAAAGTATTAAATCAAAGTGTCCTTGAATATGCGTAGTGGTCAAGAAAATACAGGAATTAGTCAATTTTATCTATCCCGATGTAAGTATTCTGCAAAACAAGCTTATTTCCTGGTTCCAAGAGCAACGAAAACTGTTCTAGCTTAAAAATGACTTAGCTAGTAAAATTAGTGACTGAATTTTAGACCAGTTCGAAGTGCCATCTTGCGCTTATATGTCCATAAGCACTATCCTAATTAATTTCATTAATTCCCTTAGCCCATTAGGCTTACCCCATCCACGCTCTTCAACTAAAATTTGAACACTCATCAATTTTCCTTAATTTGAACCCATCTTAGCTCTGTATTGGGATACACTTACAGATCTGCAGTCTCAAAACTTTATCATAGAGGTTACTTTGATGACAGGTTTCACTATGGGATAGTGAGGTATTGATACCAAGAATACCCATAATTCTATCAGACCTGCCCTTCCATTTAAAATGCATACAATTTACCGTCAAGGTTTGCCATGCGATGTCCATGAACATAGCGCAAAGACAAACTCTGAAGGTGGCTGGTGTTGGATGTCCGGGGGCAAGTGTTTATCACATGTGGTGTGTTCCCGCGATAGTTCTAACAGCAACCTGTAACTGCTCGCTACTGATGATAAAACCACTGACGTCGTTTAAAAAGAGGCCTTGTCTTAAATTTGATCCTTTAGCTTCTTTCAATTAATACAAATATTCTGTGTGTTTCTGATCTTATAACATAAATAATTAGACTTTATTGCATTTTTTGATTCTGAAGATACTTCTTTTATCAACTCCAAAGTTTTCATCATGGTCATTTCTACCTGTAATGTTTAGTGATTTATTTTCTGTACAGGAAATTAGCATTATTATTATTATTATCATCATCGACGCGTTATACTATCCGTTCGGGTTGTACGCACTTATGCTAATGTGTAATGGTAGGGTGAATGTGAGAGGAAATGGAGGACCTACAGTTTAACGTGGAATCCGAACCACCGTGGAGGCTTGGCATTCCCCACATTCACAAGTTGTGATTAATACACGTCTTGTCAGAGGTGAAGGAAGGGTTTGGCAATCAGAATAAATCTGTGCCGGGATTGAGGGTTGAACCCGGACCCCCAGCACATAAGTTTGACATCTTATCTCTAGACCGCCAGGTCACCAGGAAATTAATAGCTCTGGGATTAAAAAGTTATTGTTTTAATGGTCATGATTTTAAAACTGGCAACGCGATAGAAGCTGTGGGCAAAAGCTAGTGCACTATATGAGTAAATTTGTGCAAATTGTGTCGTACCATTTATTTCCAATATATTTCTACAACAATGTATATAATTTAGTTCTACATTATCTTATATGTTTAAAGTAAATGTCTCCATTTTTAGATAAAAATCAAAGTAATTGCGGTACTTTGTTCCATCTTTTTGTTACATCTCAGATATAAAATAAATTTGTAAGGTTTAATACAGTACAATACAGTACAATACAGTACAATACGACCATCTAGTACTTTTTTTTAGTGACCTACACGTGGAGAAGGCAGTAAAAATACATTCGTTAATAGACAACATGTTTGATAGTTTTATTATACGTCAAACTGCGTTGTTTGGATCATCAATATTTCTAGTACATCTCCTGCAACTTGCATAATTAAATTTGTTCTCTACTATAGGATGATAATGGCGTAGATAGGATATATTCTTGGTGGTGGGGTAGGGTTGTAGGGTTTATGCAAAATAAAAAGTTTTAATGGAAATTGGGTTAAAATGCGATTGTGATTTTTTAATTTAGTGAATAAACATTTTGACCGATTACGACCAATCATGTTTAATATGTAATTATGGTTAATGGCTTTTACACCTTCAACCTCAATGTATGAGTTAACTACATGGAACGACCCCTTAAAATATTCTTCAATACAACACCCTACGCTGCACCACGTCTTATACATATTCGGGCTATCAGAATATTTACATTTATGGGACAGGGATAAAATAAGTAGAATTTTAAAGAAGCTGAACCCGTATTTGCGTGGGGTAGGAGCAAAAAAGTATGTAAGAAAACAGTACTCCCAATGCACTGTACCGGGCTTCAAACACCAACTTACTCATCATTGGTAAACCAGACTAGACGAAACTGACGTCTCAGTCCACGTACACAACGATGCGATTATAGGATTATGATCCCTCATGCACAAACAAATTGAACTAAAATAAATAATACTCTGTCAAAAGTATGGAATCTGTGTCTACTTCTTACTTTAGTTTGAGATATTTAACGTTCACTTTCTGAACCGATTGGTCATATAAGCACACGAGCTACCAACTAACATAATATTAAACTAGATACGGCACTCTGTGACCCGGTATTTAAACCATCACTCCGGAAGGGTAAGACCTAATTTTACCGATTAAAATATTTCGACCGTGCCAGGAATCGCATCGGGTGTTTATTTATTTACACCCTACAAATTTCAGCCTATGGGCAGTCTTACAATTTGAGAGTTACTTATGATAATGCTAATCTATATATTTTAAGAGGTTTAGTAGCATAAATATTGAGAATTAACGTTAAAACTTATTTCTAATAGCATACTATTTTTGTTTACAGTTTTGTATGAACATTTGATGCTAAATCCTAAAAATTGTGGTGACCAGCAAGTGATTTTTTCCACCTTTTTCTGAAAATATTCACAGACATTAAACCTTTAAAAAAAATTATGGTACAGCATTCAAAACCCTAGCCTTAAACTCAGTGGACAAATATGCTACCGATTGAGCTAAAGTATCAGAAAAACATGTTTACACTTGATAAACATATTTGTAAACTGAGAATTAGTATGGTATATTTAATTTAATTTATAATCTCCAAATGGAATATAATTCTCCTGTTATATTTAATCGTTACCCTTCTACCTCACCCCCCAACCCACTGTCCCTTTATTTGAAAATAAATCCAGTTAATAATGTACAGCAATATTGGTAGGTATTCCGTTACAGGAGGTAATACCAATCATTAATTTGGAAATTGTATAACGCGGTGGATATTAAGTGTACCTATGTTGGATTGCGTTGTTTACAGACTCTGAAGTCATGGCTGCAATTTATTCGCATCCCGGGGCCGAATGCAAATGTTTGGACTTTGCTCGTGTTGTCAAGCAAAATAGGGGAGACGTACAAACATGATTGGATGTTTGACTTTCTGCGAAATGTGAATAATGTTTAGTGTATTTGCATTGGAATATTTGAATTGCTAGATTTCCTTAGAAGGGGGGTATCAAGTGTCTATTCCTCCAATTTTATTTCATAAAAAAAAAAATGGTTGAGAAAGTTTGAAAGAAGTTTGTCCTTTTCCAAATAATTTTAGCAAGCTGTGTATCATTTGATGTATTTTAACAACTGAGCGGAACAAGTTCATATACTAATTATACCATTCGGAATTTATTCTGGCTCTACTTTTGCTCCACTACTACTTTCGAACGGGCGACCTAGTGGTCTAGGGGTAAGATGTCAGACTTCTATGGTGGCGGCCGGGGTTCAATCCTTGGTCCCGGCACAGATTTATCTGCTTACCAAACCCTTCCTTCACCTCTGACAATACATCTTGTGAATGTGAGGAATGCCAGGTCTCCACCGTGGTTCGGATTCCACGTTAAACTGTAGGTCCACCATTTCATCTCACAATCACCCTACCATTACACATTAGCGTAAGTGTGTATAGCCCGAACGGGTAGTAAGACGCGGTGCTAATAATAATAATAATATTTTCGAACGCGTGGACCAATAGTTTTAACGAAATTTGGCAGATAAATTCTTTTAACTTAGGTCAAACGACGTTTGTATATGGTTTAGCAATCTGGTTATCAATTTTAAGATAATGGCCGCTCAAAAAGTGTTTAGGTAACTCATCCCAAGTTATTTGTATTTAACATTCTAAGCAATATATCTAGCACTTAGAGAGAGCTTTTTTCCCTATTTACACCTCATAAAGGTTGTCTAGTTATACTAAAATTCATCTTTATACAATAAATTCTTCACCTTGACAAAGGTACGTCAAAAGCATAAAATAGAAAGTTTGACCCTTTATAATTCGTTAACTTTTGAAATCATTGCATCCACTTACAATCCAAGAATAAATTATAGAAGATTTTATATCAACTTTTTATAGAATACTATAATAATTAATTATTTGATAACATATTGGTGACCTAGTGGTATAGAGAGATCGAGGTTCGAATCTCGGTCGGGTGAACTGAGGGTTTTTTCCTAAATGGTTTTCCACTCTCCCTCCACGCAAATGCGGAGTTTACTTCTTCTAATTCAACCTTGCCAATTCCTAATTCATTAGCGTAATTAGTACATAAAGCGTATAATCCGAATGGGTAGTAAGACGCGGTGCTAAATATTATTATATATTTTGTTACCAAATTATTTTCAATTAGAATTCCTAACTTAACGAGAATTTTTTAAATTTAATTGACAAAAAAAAATATATATATATATATTTAAAGATTGACCATGCATTAAATGTGAAAATGTAAAAAAAATATATATATATATTTAAAGATTGACCATGCATTAAATGTGAAAATGTTTTTGATTTTTCGTCGATAGTGAGTTTACGAACAAACTCTTATAATATATAATACAAAGCACAAGTGGACAGGGAAAACTTTCTTTACATCTTTTGACATCAATATGAAGTTAAATCGGATCAAACTTTTTACATACATGTAATTTCAGAATACCCTTTCAGAAAATATAAACTAGTATGTGGGTTGAAAGATGAATTTGAGCATTTGATTTCATTTTCGATAAGAACTAAACGAGGAAAGTGGGAATAAAGCGTATTGTGCGTGTGTGGAGGTGGGGGTGG
>CABFOV010000898.1:107796-120389 GCA_902141375.1 Timema poppense
ACAATCTGCTATTGATTTGATAGTTTTAAATAATTTTACATCATCAGCAAAGAGTAAATAACTAGACGAGTTCAAATATTTACCAATGTCATCAATAAACACATTAAAGAGAAGAGGACCTAAATTAGAACCCTGAGGTATGCCACAGGGTGCTAAAAATGTATTTGAGGTATGTGAATCAATTTTAATAATGAATGATCTTTCATGCAAATAACTGCTAAACCAATTTACATAAGAGTGAGAGAGTCCAAAATTACCAAGCTTAGAGAGAATAATATTATGCTGACATAAATCAAATGCCTTACTTTGGTCAAAATAAATAGCATCAACCTGACCTTGGGCAGAGACTTGAGGGGCAACATGCCCAAGAAATTCCACTAAATTCGTGACAGTAGATTTATTTTTTATAAAGCCATGTTGATTATCTGATAGTTTATTTTTAAGGTGGTGGAAAGTATGCTCATGTATGATTTTCTCAAATACTTTGGAGAAAGTGTTTAAGAGGGAAATTGGTCTGTAATTACAAACATTTGTTCTTACCCCTTTTTTATAGATAGGTACGACAACAGATTGTACAACAGATAATAATAATAATAATAATAAGACAAGGTGCAAAAAAACCTTTATAGATAAAAAAATTAATTGTTCAGAAAATATTAAAACAAATTAAACTCAGAGTAAATACTTTACATATATTAATAAATATCAGTAAATACAAAATACTTCATTAGTAGAGTTTCTAACCGCTTTTTTTATGTACCAGGTCTTTCTGAATTTAATTAAAATAATGGCGTAGGGATGAAAAAGGTATGATCCAGTAGTCCCCGGTACAGGGTCAGCCATGGCAGCCCTGCCGTCGCTAGAATGTAGTACTGGGGATCCCGAGGGGGGTGGAGGGGGGATCACAAGTTATTGGGAAGAAGTGAAGTGGAAGGGTGATCTGTCAACGTTAGATGGTTTGTGAAAGGACGATGTTTTCACCTCTTGGACATCGCATGCATCATCGGCGGATGACAAAATATTGACACGACCGGGAAGCGATACATCAAAACGGTTGAGGTGGCCTTGTACGAGGTGTATTGGAGGATATGTGTCATCTCCATGAATACCGAGGGTTACTTTGGGAGAAATAATCCAGATGATTCAATCAAATAGGTCGGAGATCATCCATTGGTTAGATGTGCCAAATTGATTTATCAAGGCGGAATCTCTCATAAAAAACAACAACTGCCACCTGTGATGCAACCACTTTTGGAAAGTACCTTTAGCAGCAATCATTCACTCTAACTTTGTTTGCGCAACACACGACATGACGACACACAAGCCTTTGTGACCCCCCCTTGTGATAACATCTATATATTTAAAACATGTAGAGAATCCTTTTACAATGATTCTAGGACTTTTTTTCTCTAAACAATTTTCATATTAAAAAAAAAATGAAAGCTTATATATCAAAGATGTGTCAAAATATTTAAAACGATAAATTTCTTTCTACTACACTTTCTCAAGTTCTTCCAAATTTTGTTGTTGTTGATAAAGAATCATTTACTTCTAGGATTATTAGACCAATGTTTTGGGAGCCGCATGATTAAGGCGTCACTTTAACAACAAACTAGACTGCCAATGATGGAGAGATCTAGGTTTGAATCCCGACCAGGTGTACTTAAGGTTAGATTCTCCTAAATTGTTTTACACTCTTTCTACACGCGAATGAAGGTATATTTCCTATAAATTCAACCTTTATCATCCCTAACTCACTAGTGTGATTAGTACATATGCCTATATTCTGAACAGATGATGAGACGCGGTGCTAATATAAATACCATTGTTTACAAATTAGCAATAGTCAAACTACAATCTATATATAATTTAAGTTAGTTCGTGAATGTATGTACATTATTAAGACAGAGTTCCCAATGTTATAAAGAGTTGTTGATGTCCGTGTAGATTTTCACAAAAACCTCAAAAGGTCTGAACTTACTTTGGGATTTATCTTAAACACTGTGACTTTTACAAGTAATAAACTTGTCTTAGGCGATGTTTCCCACCTACAACTCGTAATACGTTAAACGGCTTGTAGTTCGATGATCGTTAAGGTCATTCGATAGGGAGAATTATTAACTTTTTTTTTAGTTTATAATATTTTGTCAGCGAATTTAACATATTTGGGGTTAAAGGGGTTATCTGGTAAAAGAAATAGCAATCTATCGGCCAATTCCAGCAACACCGATCAGATAAGGCAGCCGGCATCCTTATTTATCTTTAACACTGTACATATTTAATTTTGTACAATTCACACATATATTATTATTATTATTATTAGCACCGCGTCTTACTACCCGTTCGGGTTATACGCACTTACGCTAATGTGTAATGGTAGGGTGATTGTGAGATGAATTGGAGGACCTACAGTTTAACGTGGAATCCGAACCACGGTGGAGGCCTGGCATTCCCCACATTCACAAGATGTCTTGTCAGAGGTGAAGGAAGGGTTTGGTAATCAGATAAATCTGTGCCGGGACCGAGGATTGAACCCCGGCCGCCAGCAGAGAAGTCTGACACCTTACCCCTAGACCACCAGGTCACCGATTTCATATATCTAGATATACTCAATTTTAGCCCCATAAATTAACTACTTTACCCTAACAATGGTACTAGCAAGTTTTATCCCTTATAACTCGTGAAATGTAATGATTTGAAATCATTGAGTACCTATTTATAGTTATTATTATACACTTGTGAAAATTGTGCACTAAAACTGGTATTGTAGAATTAACTTAAATAACCATACTCATAAGTAAACTTAATTTATCATGATGTTTATCAAGCTTACCTTCATTCCAGGGTAAACAAGAGTATATATAAATTGTATATAATATAATATTTTTCAAAAACTTAGGATTTATGGACATTAGAAAAATTGTTTGGACACTTGCTAGAAAATTCAACAAACTGAATTCTATAATTTATATTTTCAGGATTGTTATTAGTGATAAACAAAGTTATTTACAAAAGTGATTTAAAAAAAAATCCATTAAGAAAATAAATATTCTCCTATTCAAATCGCATCAATTTTGGTTTAACCCAAGTGTTTTTGGCAATTTTCCCCTAATATTTCAAATTTAGTTTGCGCGTGTACCATTAACGCTAACAAATATTGACAAATTCAGAATACATCGGTCACGCATTAGTATTTACCTTATCAATATTTCGTTCACATATTATGTACTCGGAGTATCAATGGCTTCGTGAGTGGGAAATAGCTAAAAATTGTTCTATTCAAACCAAAATTGCATTTTAGTTTTACATTATGTTAATATAATGTTTTTATATTTTTAACATTATTTTAACATTATTTTTATATAAAAGTGCTTTTACTCTAGCAGCACCCGCCTCGGTGGCGTAGTTGGCTAACGCGCTAGTCGTGTTGAGCTCGACTGCCGAGGACGGGGAGATCGAGGTTCGAATCTCGGTCGGGTGAACTGGGGGCTGGTTTTAAATGGTTTTCCACTCTCCCTCCACGCAAATGCGGGTTCACTTCCTCTAATTCAACCTTCCCAATTCCTAATCCCTTAGCGTAATTAGTACTTAAAGCGTATAACCCGAACGGGTAGTAAGACGCGATATTAAATAATAATAATAATAATAATAATACTCTAGCGGCATAAATGTGTGCCAAGTGATGTTAATAGAAGAGGATTTAAAGCCTCAAATTTGAATAAATCGTATTATCATCAGAATTGATAAATGGTTTGATTGTTTAAAAAAATATACTTAATATTTTTAACTTCCATGTTAAAAAAATGAATAAATTTAAAAAAATACTTTACCTAAAGTAACAAACACAAACCCAATGGTCGCAAGGTCTAATGCATCACTCTTGAAACTGAATTTGCTGGTTACGGAGAGATCGGGGTTCGAATTCCAGCCAGCCTGATAAACAGATGGTTATTTTTCCACAGCTTCCTTTATGCAAATGCGAATACATTTACTTTAAAGTATACCTTCCTAATACTACCTCATCTGTATAATTTTAATGCGGATTACCCGAAAGGGTAGCAACACAAGTAAATAAATTATTTGATAAAGTCAGGTGAGAACATATGGAACCATACTTGTTTTAAGGAAGTTGCCTACCTCTGATGTCATGGTAGGTACATACAGGATGTTTCATGTTAATGTATTTGAGTTTTATTAAGAGAGTTTTAAAGATATAACATTGAAACCAAAAAATAATTTAAGTCCTTAACAATTTCTATAAAAAAAAATCCTTACATTGTCACAAAATTATATTTTTGATCATTATTATTATTATTATTATTATTATTATTATTACTATTACTATTTGCACCGCGTCTTGCTACCTATTCGGGTTATACACACTTACGTTAATGTGTAATGGAAGGGTGATTGTGAGAAGAAATGGAGGACCTACAGTCCAACGAGGAATCCAAACTACGGTGGAGGCCTGGCATTCCTCACATTCACAAGATGTCTTGTCAGAGGTGAAGGAAGGGTTTGGTAATCAGATAAATCTATACCTGGACCAAGGATGGAACCCTGGACCCCCAGCATAGTTTTTTTTTAATCTTAAAGTAGTTTTTTTTTTGTAAGAACGTATTTTTTTTAAATCGTTCACAGCTCAAGCTATTTCATTTATTAAAGAAAATGGTATGTAGGCTTCCTCCTGCTGGGATATAGATTAAAAAGTATGTGGAAATTTATGTATACTTATAATAATAAACGAGAAAAAGGTAATTTTGAAATTCTCGTCAATGTTGTCAGGGTGCGAATGGTATTTTATGTATTTATTTGATGTAGTTGACGTGTACTTTCTGAAGCTATTTATATTATTATTATTATTATTAGCACCACGTCTTACTACCCGTTCGGGTTATACGCACTTACGCTAATGTGAAATGGTAGGGTGATTGTGAGATGAAATGAAGGACCTACAGTTTAACGTAGAATCCGAACCACGGTGGAGGCCTGGCATTCCTCACATTCACAAGTTGTCTTCAGAGGTGAAGGAAGGGTTTGGTAATCAGATAAATTTGTGCCGGGACCGAGGATTGAACCCCGGCCGCCAGCATAGAAGTCTGACACCTTACCCCTGGACCGTCAGGTCACCTACTTATATTATCAACACACGATAATTTCTACGAGTGAGAACAAAATGGCCGGGACCAAAGCCGATCACTTTACCCCAAGACAACTGAGGTCAACCGCTAATAGTAGTGTGTCTGTATATACTCGTCAGCGGAAGAGGGGAAGTGATATCATCAGGTAAATTAGAGGCCTAATAGGGCGAACCACTCCTTTTATTTCCTTTCTTTTTATTTCACACATTGGCGTCTAAGTGTGTGATAATACTTAAGGTGATTAGTTGCGTCAATTTAGTATGCAGCTAGCTTCACAAAATATCTTTGAAATCACAAAGCAGATAACGTCGTTTCAAGAGTGATCTTCTAGTTTATAATATGAGTGTCCCTAAAACAAAGAATCTTTTCAGTGAAGAGCCCTTTATTTTTTTATATTATTTTTTTATTCAAAGCAATGATTGAGAAGTATGTCCAACTCTTTCCTCCACGGTCAAGTCAGATGAAGGGTGTTTCTCTAGTTGACCTCTTCTCTTGAAGGGTGGATCCATCACCGCGGCCTCTCTGTTTCCATTCTACCTCGTTCTCGCCAATAACTAGATCTCGGTCTCCATTCATTCTTCTTCAGTCCATTGTCACGGAAGAAGAAGGTTAGGAAGCAGCGATTACAATGTCTTAACCCGAACTGTAAATGGGGCGATCGAGAACACAGATTGGCCAGACATAAATTGACTGTCTTAGATCCTAGCTCAGTTTATAGCGCTTTTACCTTTTGAATAGACCTGTGATCGACTCCAGGCATGGCTTAAAAATATGTTATTATTGAAAATATGGCTTCCCATTTCTTAGTGATAAGCTGAAGGTCAGAAGATTATGTCATTTCTAGAATTAAATTAATTTTAAGGCCAGTGCTGATATTAATTAGTATACATTAAGTAACCTTAATTTAAAAAAACACTAGAAGATAGAGAAGGCTCGCTTCAAAGACATTTATACGTTTTAGAGACAGTGCTATTACTATACCTGAGAAGTATTTTGACTCCTATCGTTGTTTAACAGTAAATAATCAAGAAAAAAACTAAAGAAAGGTAATAAAAACGTCAACGGGAATGAAAAAAGTGAAACCATTTTTCTCTTTTATTAATTTTGTGTGCATAATATTTCAAGCAAGAACTTGCCGAGCTCAAAAAGGTTTGGCTAGCGCTAAAACCCACTAGAAAAGAAAAGGTTCAATCGGAAGTTTTCACATAGCTACTTGGCTTTTTTTTTAGGTACTCTGTATTGTTTATTCTTTTCAACTTTATGGTTTAACATTGTTTAAAATAATATACCTAATTAAAATAATAAACTGTACGAGACAATTTTTTTATTATTATTTAGCACCGCGTCTTACTACCCATTCGGGTTATACGCTTTAAGTACTAATTACGCTAATGGATTAGGAATTGGGAAGGTTGGATCAGAGGAAGTGAACCCGCATTTGCGTGGAGTTAGAGTGGAAAACCAATTAGGGAAAACCACCTCCAGTTCACCCGACCGAGATTCGAACCTCGATCTTACCGTCCTCAGCAGTCGAGCTCAACACAACTAGCGCGTTAGCCAACTACGCCACCAAGGTGGGTGCGAGACAATCGTACAAACGTTATCATATAGTGTTTTACAGCTTGGGACAAAATTTTCTAAAGTAGGTTTTCAATTTAAAATAAAACTCTAGATCATCTTGATAATCACAATAAACACAATTCATATATGACTTTTAAACAAAATTGTTAAAATATGTTTTTTTTAAATATCAAATTAAAAAAAAAATATTTGTAAACAATTATAANNATATTTGTAAACAATTATAACTATTTATATTTGTAAAAATAAGGTGGTATACTCGTATGTTTAATGGCGGAAAAAATCCCAGATATTCATTTTAAACTAATTCATACAGGCCATTTCCGAGAAAAAAAAATTGTAAGTAAACTTCCATAAAATTAATTTACCATGGAAAAATAAACTTACAGTATAATTTATCATGTAAAAAAGCCTGCAAATACAAATTTTTTTAAATAATTATTAGGGCTATTTTAAAAATAATATCAATTTTTCAAAGAATTGTCACTATTAATTATAATTGAATATTTTTTAAAGAAAAACAATAGGTAAAATTATTTATGTTAAGACTTAACAAACAAACATTTTAAACAAAATCATTGAAGTTGGTTTTAAATTATTTCAAATTTAAAAAATCAGTAATCAGTAACTAATACTAAACAAATTTTCCACCAAAAAACAAGTATAACTTTTTATTTCTACTGTCAACAAATCCTCAGATAAATACATTTTAATCAAAATGATTAAAGCCATTTGTTTAAAATTTCTAATTTTCAAAAATACCTTTATTGTGAATACCCTTAAGGTGCGGCCGAAGGGAACGAAGTGTTCTTACAGTTTTTATAGAATTGAAACTTTTTAGCCCAAATAATTCAAATATTTCTCCAGTAGCAACGTAGTGTAATGTAATGTTACAAAAATTGTAAAACTACTCGCGCTCCCTTCTGCCACACCTTAAGAAACTAATTATTTTTGGGGCGAAATTTTTTAAGGTTGAAAACTATAACGATTACAATAATTCTTCATGTTTGTATGAGAAAGTAAAAATGGAAAAAAATCACAAAAACAATAAGCATTTATCAAACTTTATAACCATATTTCAAATATATAATAATTTTAGACCTAATACAAATTTGAGACTAATCTTTGAAATCATTAATTGATCTGTATTTTATAAAATGAAAGATTTTAATCGTCAGTGAAATATGATAACACATCAAGTTAGCATTAATGGCGATAGACTGGACTGCAAAGAGCTCGAATCCCAGTCAGTTGTATTGAGGATGCTATTCCCTAAATGGTTTTTCACTCTCCCTCCACACAAATGCGGGTACACTTCCTCTTAATTAAGCCTTATGCATTCCTAACACATTAACGTAGTTAGTACATATACGTTTAGCCCGAACGGTTAGTAAGAAGCGGTGGTGCTTAAAAAGACTAATGGTTTTTATCTGTAGTATCTGTCCACTGGGTTGATTATATTAAATCTTATACTGTGTAAGTATGACAAAGATGATTCTCCTCTCTAGAAGAGTGGAGCATGAAGTATGCGTGGTGTATGTATTTGTGTCTACCATATATATATTTATATATAATAATGAAAATTATTATTATTATTATACTATAAAGCCACATGGCTGACTCACTCAATGACCTTAATGTTTACCCACTTCCAGATGAGCTAGAAACTTGAAATTTGGCAAACTTATAGCTTAAACCCTGTAACCGACGGTAAAATTCTAAAAAGTTAATTTTTTTTTAACTTTTAACCCCCGAAAAAAATTCAAAATGGCCGAGCAACTTTAAAGTCGGTGCGGACCTTTTTTTGGAGGTCTCTTGTGGATAAACGGTAGGACTTATTAAAAACTGCTCTGGAATGATATTATATCACATCATCTTGCAAATAAAACTCACTGGGGGCTTGGGGCGGAGCCCCCAACGAGCAAAGCCAGTATATAAACAAAAAATCAACTATTATAACGGTAGTTTTTTAGACATCGTCTTAATACCAGTTTGGACTTTCCGTATTTGATAAAATTAATGGGATAGAACTTAAGGTGGGATGGAAGGGAATGCAAGAAAAGGCCAGTGTTTTGCAGTTTTTATATCAAAACATTTATTTGGCCAAAATAAATCAAATATTGCTTCAGTACAAACATAGAGTTTAATTTTCTTCACATGTTGATATCAACAGTACGTGAATATCTGTCAAGGGTGTTTTAGAATTTAATGACAACTTTTTATATCCAATTAAAAGGTTTATCATCTAATGCCACTAATACTCATGACAGATATTCAACAAACTGCTGAAGTCACCACGTTAAGAAAATTGAACTCTTATGTTTGCACGGGATAAATATTTGATTTATTAAAGCAAAATAAAATGTTTTGCCATAAAAACTTCAAAAACACTGGTAATTTCTCGCCTCGTCTTCCATTCCACCTTAAGGAGATACCATTTTAGGAGGAGCGTACCCAGAATTTGTGTGAAAGGAGAGTGGGGAAATCCTTATAAATAAACACTTTCAGTACACTTTGTCGGGATTCGAAACCCGATATCCCTGTCACCCTTCAGGCAGGACTAGAAGAGTCCACGTATCCACCTAAACGGGGTTTTTACTTAACAACCTTAAATTAATGTCTAAAAAACAAGTCTCTTAAAATACCGAGTTATTTATGTTTACAATTTCAAGGCTCTAAGCTTAGGCCTAAATAAATCTATGCTTCCACAAAACTGTTATAGTTTATATTTTACAAATAACTATTATTTAGGACAAAAAATTACAATAAAATCAGATAATTAAAACCCTCTGTTAACTTCAATTGGTATAGTTTTATGTCATCATGGTTAAAATAATTATAAATTAGAATATAAAACATACTGTACTGAAAAGAATAAGAATTAAAACCCTTTTATTTGCATCGAACTAAAAAGTAGAGAGTAAATTTTCTTCTATAAAACATACTGTACTGAAAAGAATAAGAATTAAAACCCTTTTATTTGCATCGAACTAAAAAGTAGAGAGTAACTTTTCTTCTACTTTATTCACTTTTAGTAATTTTTGTTTAAATATAAGTTTTTTTGGTAGTATCTTATCACTCATAGATTGGTAGATAGTAGGCCTACGTAGGTGTACTAAATATTGACTAAGCGAATATGTGTGTGTGACCGATATCCTCTTTTATGTATCTATACTTTTTTGGCGAACTAAAAATTAAATAATGAGTAAGGAAATGCCCAAAACCCGTTCTTTTAACAAAAATTGATTTGATTAGAATAGGTAGGTGAACATTTATTTTTATACTATTGATCGACAAATTGTTAAATAGAGGGATTCAAGTTATTGTGATTATTATTATTATTATTATTATTATTATTACTATGGATGAATATATAACATTACGGTTAAGAAATGTGGAGTTCAGTTTGTCAAAGCTCTCTGTTCAAACATTATCTCTAGCAGTAAATTCATACAACTTAATTAAGTAGGTTACGGACTACTTATTTGGTTTAAGTTTCTAGCTTGGTTCCCAGCTACGTCCTAGTGATATTTTAATTAGTGAAATTGTGGTTTTCCCTTTCTCAGGGATGAATTAACGCTAAGGAGAACTGGGCGTTGTCTGTTGTATAATTAAATTAGTTTGTACGTCCTGTGCTAATATAATCGGTCTCCTCAGAAAATTAGTAATATTTAGCAGTTGAGTTTGTCACTTTATTCAGTTGGTAACACGTCTACCTAATAAGCTAAGGTCTCTGGTTCTGTTCCCAGTAAGACCAAAAAAATCCATCTAATGAAATTATTGTTTTTCTTTTCACAGTAACTGATTGGCGGCTAGAAGGATTAGGTATAGATTAAGTTATTTAATTAATCCATTTGTAGATCGAAGATAATATATAAAAACTTTCTCCCCGTGCAAATGCAGATACACTTCCTCTAAATGAAATCTTCTTAATACTGTAATTAGTACAAACATATGCGTATAACCTGAGCAGGTGGTAAGACGTGGTGCTAAAGAAAAAATAATTAAGTTTTCACTACTCCCCAGTAACTAATATATGTGTGAGCAGTCCCTTTTCAATCAAAGGTACAAGTAAAAATATAAAACCCTTTTAATATTGCGTCGATACCTTTTCCCCTCTTTTTCTCTTTTTTCATTGACGAATCTTCCTTAAAAAGGACCTGATGTGCGGCCATTTTCCCTTCTATGTATCTTGTGACTTTCTGAAGTACCTACAAACATATTCGTCTTCCATACGCCTACATCCCCGACTCACAAACTTCGCTCAGTTACTGTATTACATATTGCTTTTAAGAAAATTGGAGAGCGATTTCATAAAATGCTATCGTGAAGTGGAAATAAATAGAATACAATGTATAGACTTCTAAAGGATTTTTTTATGTTTGGATTTACGAGATTGCTTTTTTTTACAACTCAAATAACAAACTCATTATATAAGATTGTTTTATAGCAACAAGTCTTTCGTAACGTAGATTTTTTTTAACTTTCTTATCTAAAATTAATACTTCTAACCGATTTTGTTCAGAGTGTTTTACTATTCGTCCATTCTACCGACATTTATATTAATGATATATGGATGAGTTAAATAGAATTTGGAAAGAATACCACCAAATTTTCATAGAGTAAACGTGATAAATGGGAAAAAAAACCTACCCTCGGTCCATCCAGCCAGGATTTGATCAACTGACCTCTTCATCATCGGCAAATTTGACTTTAAAAGCATAGCTGTCAGTCCGTGTGCCGGCCGGTACGGATTATTTCATCTAGTTCTTTAATTTGTGTTTATTATTATTAATATGTCATTGTATACAACTCACATGATTTTCTAGTTATACTAAATTTAAGACCCATACATTTATTACTTTTCCTTAACAATGGTATGCAAAAAGAATCAAATAGCAATTTTGAAATCTTATAACTCGTGAACTGTAATGATTTGAAATAAATTAATCAATTGATAGCTTATAATTTATACACTTGTTAAAATGGTTCAATAATTGTTGGTGTCTTTGGGTTTGTTAACTTACTCTATGGCATTATTATTATTATGAACATTACTATTCGGTGTCGTCTCTTGACAGGTCCATTACTTTTGTCACTAAACTTAGACCACCTCATCCTTCAGCTTCCATAATTTTCTTCTTTCCTTCAAGTCAGCCAATATTTGAATATTCCTTCTTCCTAAGATCCCCTTTCCCTCAACCTTTCCTTCTATAACGTCGTGCAGAAGACAGCTCCTCTTAAGGATGTGTCCAATCCCATTTGTTTTGTACCGAAGAATCACATCCAAAATGGTTCTCTTCTCACCCACTCGTCTTGGGACTTCTTCATGTGTCACCTTGTTTGTACATCTGATCTTATCATCTTCTCTAGACCCACATTCTAGAGCTCAACAAATATTTCTTTTCCATCTTACTAAGAGTCCAAGTTTCTGCTCCACACAGCGCAATGCTCCAAATGTAGCATTTAATCAATTTCTTCCTCAGTTCCAAATTCAACTTGCTGGTCAGCAGCAGCAACCAATTCTTGTTGAAAGCTTTCTTGTCTTTGGTGATCCTCTACCTAATTTCCTTGGTGCAGTAGCCATCCTTTGTCAGTAAAAATCCCAGGTTCTTGAACTGCTCTATGTTTTCCAAATCCTGGTTACCCATTTTGATTTTCAGTGGCTTTAAAGTTCATTGCCACACTTACAAAAATACGCCATCTATCACCATCTCGAGCTAGAAGTTATATTAAAATATAAGCATAGCATAGTAACGGAATTACCCCGTTTTGGTGGGCACGCAGGCGTCTTATGTGTTTCCCCAGAAACTGAAGGTCGATATTCAAATTTCAGGCTGGGGGCACTGAGGATGGGTCCCCCCCCCCCCC
>CABFOV010000898.1:123450-148827 GCA_902141375.1 Timema poppense
GGGGAGTTATGCCTCATATTTCTACATCCATGTTGATAAGCGATCAAATAAAGAGTATGATACATCGTATATACGTTCTCATACAGTATGTTATATTTTGTGAACAAAAAATTCAAAAATAAATTATTAGTAAAACGACTTCTTAATAGCCTTCCCTTAAAAACATTATATTGAAATCATATGAAAGTATCTTCAGATATATATTTTAAAAACAAAATTGCTAAAGCCATTTTAAAAAAATATTACAAAGTTTCTGAAACCAATTATCAGTAAACTTAGCTCAATTAAAAAATACTAGCATATATTCTTATTGATATTGTTAAACATTCCCTCTGTACTCATTTTAAATAAGACCATTAAAGTTCTTTTGAAAAATATTATCAGTAAACCATTTTTAAATTAATTTGCCCCCATAAAACCACTATACAGATTTATTTATCATGTCAAACCCTCCTCAGATATTTATTTTAAACAAAATAGGTAGAGCCATTTTTGAAAAGTTCCAGATTTTCAAAATCCGGTCATCAGTAAACTACCCTTAATTTGAAAGCAGTTTTTTGGGATCTGGAGGCACATAACACTTAGAGATTTATCATAATCTCAAGATAAAAAATTTCTTCCCTAATGGAATAAAGATGATGTTCGTGTTTAAGAAGAAATATACTAACATTTGCGTGTAGTGATTGTGAAAAACCATTTAAGAACAAAAAACTGTCAACGATAAACTGTATCAGATGAGTTTGACATTATGATCCACGTACCCAACGATGCAGGTTCGAATTTTATTATCTTACATGTTTTAACAATGCAAGGGAGTCGAGTGTAAAATATAAAATACGTAGTCTCGATTCTAGTTTTGATATATTTGGTCCTACTCTCAGTTTATGGGGGATATATTTTAAAAATGAGATTACATTCTAACCCAACGTCATGATTCTGTTTCTTTATTGGATTTTTAAGTTCCATATCATAATCCAATTAAATATCAACAAGTAGTTCAGTGAGTGGAAGCTGAAGAACCTTTTGCAGATTATTTTACATTTTGATGTCGAGCAAATTTCGTTTTATTAATTCTATTTAACATGTGTGACCCTATTTTGAAATATTAAAAAAAGAAGATACTTTACATCTTTTTAATTCATCACCCATACATTCCCACTCCCCCTTCCCCCCAAGAAATAAAAGTATTTAATTTATACAGATAAATAAACGTTTTTATTAAACTTTCAACCAATCTCGAATATAACTTGGTGTAATCAAAATTACTTTATTTTAATTTCAGGACTTTAAATATCTGTGGCCAGCATCGGTGATCGCATGATAAAAAGCGTCAGTCTCGTGTTGGACTGGATTTCCAGTGATGTGGAGATCGGGGTTCGAATACTCGTCGGGTGTACTGAGAATGTTTTTTTTTTCTCAATGCTTTTGTAATTTTTCTCCACGCAAATATGCTTCACTTGCGTGATTGATGTAGATATATAGTCCATAAGGGTACTAAAATTAGGCGGGAAACAATAATTATATGTGCTGATACGATTATAATTTTTACTAGCATTGATATACGTACTTTTTTTTTAAGTGAGCCTTCGTGGTTTAAAAGTTTGAGAGCTCTAGGCGTGACTTTGTAATGATGATTGGTATCAATCTGCATGGTAGTGCCGTACACTTTGGTATGGTATAATAATATTTAGCACCGCGTCTTACTACCCGTTCGGGTTATACGCTTTAAGTACTAATTACTCTAATGGATTAGGACTTTGGAAGGTTGAATTAGAGGAAGTGAACCCGCATTTGCGTGGAGGTAGAGTGGAAAACAATTTAGGAAAAACCACTCCCAGTTCACCCGACCGAGATTCGAACATCGATCTCAACCGTCCTCAGCTGTCGAGCTCAACACGACAAGCGCGTTAGCCAACTACGCCACCGAGGCGGGTGGCATGATATAACTCAGGCCACATCCACCCCACTAACTCGAGTCCTAAGAATGATAGAAAAGTAAACATTTAATATCCTGATAAAACACACTATTTTAGTCATAATTCCAAAGTTTAATTTTCTATCTTAAGCATTTAGTGATATACAGGACTTTCTCCCTAACTGACCGACCCACCCACCACGAAGAATCCACTAAACAAGGATATTATATTAACTTGCTTAAGTGACCACATGGTCTAAGGCGTCATTCTCACAATATACAAGAGTGCCGATGACGGGAAGATCAGTGTTCGAATCCCGGTAGTGTGTATTGTTATTTTTTTCTAAATGGTTTTCCACTCTTCTCTATACTAAAATGCAAGTACACTTCCTCTACATTCCATTCAACCTTCCTCATCCATAACCCGTTAGAGTAATTAGTGCATAGCGTATAAAACGAACTGCTAGTAAGGCACGGTGTAAAAATCACAGAAAAAACTAAGATACTGTTTGAAATTTTAACTTATTCATGCATTAAAGACTAGGTGAAGTTATTGTCAAGTAAGGTGATGATAAAGTATTATTATATGCAGTAGTTATTATTCTAAACTATCAACAGAATCTACCCTCTCAAGCATCAAAAACAGGGGACATAGGTTAGTTTTGATACTAATTGTTAATAACAAATCATTTGATACTAATTGATACTAATTTGATACTAATTGTTAATAACAAATCATTTTAAAATAGTATCATTAGATTCTACGTATTCTTGTAACTGAAATTACGGTGTTAAATAATTTATTATTTCCTATTATTTATTTAAAAAAAAGTAATTATATACCAGGTTTTTGCGCACCATCCTCCTTTGACATATATTTTGAAGGTTCGCGTTTAGTATGCTAACAGGTGCTGTATGAAAATTGTCTTAATATAAAACCACACTATCCGACAGCACTGTGTGTTTGAATTGTAATTACAGTTTTTCCGCAGTAAGTGTTTACGGAGCCTTTTATAATTTATGTAACTACAGTAGCCCCATGGCTTCTTTGGTGCTGACTGACAGCTCACAGTTGACGGCTTTGAAAAGTTACCAGACCAAATTATGTATCCCTACGCCAAACCATATGATCTGCAAAAACATGTGCTTAGCAGCTGTCACATCTGACGGTCAAAATTTAGGTAGATACCTAAATGTTGAGTGTCAGAAGTCAGCTGTGAGCTGTCAGTCAGCACCAAAGAAGCCATGGGGCTACTGTACGTGACCTAAACTGAGTAAATAGAAAGAAAATCTGCCTATTTTGACCTACTATTCACCCTGTTCTAAGCTAGAATGTGTAGACTTAACTTCTTGAATTAGAACCACTAGGCTAGGCTGTTCATGTCTACAATATTGTTGGCTTGGTTGTTTTTTTTAGCTAATCTTTCCATTTATATAAGGAATATAGACTAAGACTCTTAGCAAGGTTCAGAAATGTATCAAAGAAATATTGTTTATTTTCTTCTTTTTTCGTTAGTGGAAGACTAGTCTTATACAAGCGCTTCAAGTTGACATGGGAAAAACAAGCTAAGACAGGGACCAGTGATACTACTTTGTTTGGATAATCTCCCCATTCTGTGCGGCGCCTTGTATTAGTTCCTCTCTACGCCACGGCATCGCCACACTGTGTCACTGAAGACATAAATGAATAATAATAATATTTAGCACCACGTCTTAATACCCGTTCGGGTTATACGCTTTAAGTACTAATTACTCTAATGGATTAGGAATCACTTCTGACAGTCAACATTTAGGTATATACCTAAATGTTGACCGTCAGAAGTCAGCTGTGAGCTGTCAGTCAGCACCAAAGAAGCCTTGGGTCTACTGTAGGTGTCTTTAAATTTAGTGGTACAAGTAACCGACATATTTTCTATAACAAGACCAGCTTTAGACTTTTAGTGACTGGCAGGTGAGAGAGATATTGCTAGAGGGTAGATTTCAAGGTCAACGCTTTTTAGGAAGGGTGCATCTACATGGGCAGGTAGAAATCTCTCTTCACCTTTTGGGATGGAAAAAATTATTTAAGCTCTTTTCTTTACTTATCGTTCTTCTCGGTTCGTAAGATTGTTAGTGAAAGAGGAAGGAGGATTTACTTGCAGTCTACAGTAGCCTTATGGCTTCTTTGGTTCTGACTGACAGCTGCTAAACACATGTTGTTGCAGATCATATGGTTCGGCGTAGGGATACATAATTTGGTCTCATAACTCTTCAAATCCACCAGCTGTCAGCTGTGAACTGTCAGTCAGCACCAAAGAAGCCATTAGGCTACTGTAGACTCCTCACAATGAAGGATCACACATTCATTGAGGACTGTTAAGGTGCCCCCCTCCCCACGTTAAAAATTAGAGTTGTTGTAATTGGTAATCGTTTGTTCCGTTTTGATACACTCACAAACTATGTTTACATTGGTGGGGAGGGAGCAACTTTACGGTAAACCCCCCACCCCCACACCCACTTTTGAAAATATACATTTTTATAGTTGCGATCATTGTTAGAAATTGTTAAAAAATATTCTTGTCTGTTTCGTTTTGATACGCCTACAAATTATATGTTTACATTGAACGTCTATAAATTCACCCCTCTCTTTTAAAAACGGTTGTTTTTATGATAACGTTTATATTCTCAGTTTGTTCCGGATCGTTCCGTAAAAAAAACTTTTTCCGTTTTGATACGCAAACAAATAATATTTTTACCATGGACGTCCACGAGGTTGTATCCAGGTCTGTGGTAAAGTTCTAACCTTAGGATCCGATAGTTGTGGGTTCAAACCCAACTGGGGTTGAGAGATCTTTTTATAGTGATAAAAATCCGTAGCACAACTTCCTCAGGAGGGGAAGTAAAGCCGTCAATCCTATGCCACTTGTGGTATGTAAAATAATATTTGAAAGTATGTGAAAATACCTTTCCTCGCAAAATTTGTAGACTCTTTCGTTCTCACTCATAGAAATTCTCGTGTTTTGATATAATTTATCAGTCGATACAGAAATTGTACGTTAAATACATCAAATAGATAAAAAAAAAATCTATTACCGTACAGTGTACTGTATATCAAATTCATATTCGTGAGTAAATAAAAAAACGGAAGCCCTATTACAATGTTGTCTAATTAGCACGTATGTGTGAGTAAATAAAAACGTGAATCATGGGGATCACAACCAGTCTTGTAATTGGATTTAAAAAAAGAATACTAATTAAATTGGAACATCGAACGATAGGTAATATGGTTTTGCATGCAAAGTAATTTCGATGGGGGATGGTGTTAGAATATTCGCCCGCCGATAGAGACGAGCTATAGTTACAAGTGAAAGTAAAAATAAACAACCTAATTCAACCTGGAAACTATATAATACACCCCACTCTCCGTTTGATGCGATAAACTTTGCAACGCCAAGATGTGTTTACCCAATACACTTTAGTTTACTTTCAATTTTTCCCTATCCCTCGCTCCGTGTTTATTTTTTAGCACCGCTTCTTACTTGCTTACCTGTTCAGCTTATACGCCTATGTACTAATTGCCTTAGGGATGAGGAAGGTTGAAATTAAAGGAAGTGTACCTGCGTTTTCATAGAGGGAGAGTGAAAAACTTTTTAGGAAAAACCCTACCTCAGTGCAACCGATCGGAATTCAAACCCCAATCTCCCTGTCACCGGCAATCTAGTCTATTGTGAGTGTGATGCCTTAGACCATGTGTACACTGAAGCAGGTCGTTTCTTGTTAATAGTCAGATTTTTTTTTATCAATACGTCTTACTTCCACTTCATGTTAAATGTATATTTGATAATTACTGTCTTTGATGTGATAAGGATGAGGAAGGAAGCATTTTAGAGGTAGTCTACCCGAATTTGCGTGGAAGGAGAGTGATAAATAATTTGGAGAAACCACCCCGAGTTGACTCGACTGGAATTCGAACCCCGATCGCCCCGTATTCAGCTGGCCAGTCTAACACGAGAGTGACGCCTTAGATCATTCGACCACTGAAGCGTGTGTGTGTTTTAGTAACTAGTTTTTAGGCCTGTCTACGACAGGTTTATTATAATATTAACCAATCTAACTAAACCTAACCTTCAATCAATAGCCGCGTAAATGGTTGGGCTTTATTTGTAAAAAAAAATATTTCTATGAATTATTAATATTTTGTAAGAGTGTACAGTGAGAGACAAATAAATTCTATTTTTGTTCAATAAAAAATAAAATCAGGCTCTATTAGGCTTTGTCCCGTAGTTTCTACTATAAGTGTGCAAAATTTCAGCTTTTTAGGTCATCTAGGGGCCTCTGTAGTGTGTGGAACATCACACACGCATACTATATATATATATATACACAATCTAGGAATGTGATCTGGTGGTCTAGGGGTAAGGTGTCGGACTTCTGTGCTGGCATCCGGGGTTCCATCCTCTGTCCCGGCACAGATTTATCTGATTACCAAACCATTCCTTCACCTCTGACAAGACATCTTGTGAATGTGTGTAATGCCAGGTCTCCACCGTGGTTCGGATTCCACGTTAAACTGTAAGTCCTCCATTTCATCTCACAATCATCCTACCATTACACATTAGCGTAAGCGCGTATAACCCGAACGGGTAGTAAGACACGGTGCTAATAATAATAATAATAATAATAATAATGATAATAATAACCTAGGTAATTCGGTAGCATGTCTGCCCACTGCCCACTGACCTAAGGGCCCAGGGTTCGATTCCTGGCATGGCCAAAAATTTATAATTAGTGTGCTTTCACATCGATAAATTAATGGCTGGGAACTGGATGTTGTGCCTGTCCTAGTTTTAAGATCGATTATAAGGCATATGATGCCACGACAGGCCTAGCAAACCGGCAGAGGGAAAATGTAAGACTTGAATAAAAAACTTAACCAGGCCACAGGCTGGAAAGAGTAACGGATGTACAACAACTATATAATATATATAGGGCTAACCTCCTAACAAGCACCTTAGCCCAACCGACGGACACCTGGACTAAATGTCAAGCTCACCTAGATTGGCTAACCGGATTCCGGTGGTGTGTACTGGGGGTGGTTTTTTTACTAAATCAACTCTCACTTTCCTTCAAAACAAATGTCGATTTTTTCCCACTGAATTATATCTTCCTCATCTCTGTCATTAGTGTAATAAGATGTGGAAATTCTATAAGGATAATAAGACATGGTGTTAAAAATAACCCCCAAGCGTCTTTTAACTAATTATTTTTTATTTTGTGGTGATTTAATTTTGATTTATTATTTGATAAAAAAATATATATATATTTAAGTATTTATGACAGAAATAAACAATTTCATTCTAGAATTTGGGTTCCAGAATCAGGACTGATCCTGTTGACAAGCGACACTTATCAGTTTGTGATACACATGAATTAATTTGACAACTTTATAACAAATTACCAACAGTCAGATTTTCACTCATAGGGGTTATATCTCTCCTTAAACACCCCCTACACCCGTCCAAACCCCCTCAAGCTATCATCGCACCCACATCCCTCTTTTTTTCTTCCCAAACCTGAAAGTTTAGCTGTGGCTCCCGTAGCAAGAATACTACCCCTGCTTTATCTTTGAGTGAACTACAGCGGGAGAAGTTTAGCGAGGAGTGAGGCTTTTAAAGGTGCCTCTAAGCTCTCCCTAATCAAAACGTTCCAGTGCCACACCTCTTTAATGGATTCATTTTTGTAAACTATAGTCAGTATTTTTTATTACTAGCAGATTTACTCAGTGTTAACCGTGGTTACCTCAGGCTTTTCTTTGCTTCAAACAGAACAGGAAAAAAAATCCCTTCATTTTATTTCTTCAAACTAAGCTGTTATTTAATAAAAAAAAAATTTAAAACTCCAGGTTCAAGGCACTCATGATAGACAAACAAACTCTTCATTTTATTAATATATAGAAGATAGCTATTATCACACAAGCCTGGGCCAGACGCTCATTTTAAAAGCTCCAAGACCCACTTCGATGACTTCATAGTCTAAAGCGCTACTCTCGCAGTAGGCTAGATTGCCTATGATGGGGAGACCGGGGTTCTAACCTTGGTCCTGTGTACTTAGAGTGGTTTTTCCAAAATAGTTTTCCATTCTACTTCCACCCTAATCCCTAAAACCATTAGCGTAATTAGTACATAAGCGTATAAACCGAACGGGTAGTAAGACACGGGCCTAAAAATTAAAAAAAATCTCTTAAACCCACTTCACTGAGCACGTATACTAAACGTTAAGCTCGTCTAGTTTGGTTTGCTGATGATGAGGAGGTCTAGGTTCAAATCTCAGATGAGTGTAATGAGGGTGGTTTTTCCTTAGTGGTTCCTCATTATCATTCTACGCAAATGCGGATAAATTTCTGCTCAAACTATACCTTAACCTTTTATTCTATCACCGCGTCTTACTACCTGATCAGGCTACACAGTTATGAGACCCTCGTCCATCCTATTAATTTAAGGAGAAATACTTTGGATTTTTTTCAACCATCTTTTTTCTGATTTACTCAGTGATCAAAATAAGTTTTTACAACTACTTTCGTATGATCATAGTTTAAAAAAAAATCCCAACACTATTTTAAATGAAGTATTATTAAAAACGTATGAAAATTTTGATCTATTGGGTGACCTGGCGGTCTAGGGGTAAGGTGTCGGACTACTGTGCTGGCGGCCGGGGTTCAATCCTCGGTCCCGGCACAGATTTATCTGATTACCAAACTCTTCCTTCACCTCTGACAAGACATCTTGTGAATGTGAGGAATGCCAGGCCTCCACCGTGGTTCGGATTCCACGTTAAACTGTAGGTCCTCCATTTCATCTCATAATCACCCTACCATTACACATTAGCGTAAGTGCGTATAACCCAAACGGGTAGTAAGACGCGGTGCTAATAATAATAATAATAATAATAATAATAATAATAATACAACTACTTTCGTGTGATTATAGTTTAAAAAAAATCCCAACACTATTTTAAATGAAGTATTATTAAAAACGTATGGAAATTTTGATCTAACTGAAACAGAAACAGTAGTACAAAGACTGACAGAAATGCAACCGGTTGAGTTGAGTTGAGACCGGCCAGTCTTGACTTGACTGTTTCGGACAATGTTGAGCTAGTGAGCTGAATCTAGGCTTGTGTGAGAAGACTGGAGTTGACTGTTTATATGTAAAACTAGCCTTGGAGACCATTCTACCACTGAAGCGAGTTTTCTCCCTATCTTAGTCATTCCTACCGATTAGTGTAATTAAATGCAGAGAAACTGGATGGATAGTGAGATGTCAACGATAAAGCTAACTACCCGGCCCAAAATTATATTGTATATTTTTCGGTGAGGGATGACACCCCCTGCTCTGCAGTGAGCGCCCAAGGAGTAATTTAGGGCGTTGTGTCACGTTTCAGTAAAGGCAACTGCGGTGTGGTAAATGAATCAATTACCGCAGTGACATTAGGTGCGGTCGTATGGTGGTCGAGTAGCAAATTGAGTGTGGGTGAAGAGGGGGGGGAGGGGGGGACTTCGCGAGGATCGCAGTTGACCGGTCTGACCTTTACACGGTCACTGGGGCATCGTTTTCTACAAGGACAACCGGCAAACAAATGGCTCTCATGAGACAATAACTGACCTCTTCTGTTGGCCGGGTCTTCTTGCGCATCAATTACTTTGTACTGAGCTGCTAGAGAGTTAATGGCCCTGTTCAGAGTTAAGGACAATCGAGACGGTGGTTACTCGGGTGTGCTAAGGCGTCAACCTCTTTTGGTTTGATTTGTCGGTGACTGTGATATCGTGTGGGGGGTGTACCGGGGATGTTATTTCCTCAATTTTACAATCTCTCTTCGTGCAAATGCGGGTATATTACCTCTATATTATAAGCCTCGTGGAGTCTGATTTACCAGGGAAATCGGGGTTCCACCGAATGTACTGAGGGTGATTTTCCTAAATGGATTTCCACCATCTCGCCAAGAAAAAGCGGCGAAATTTCCTCTAAAATTCCCCCTTCCTCACCTTTATTCCATTAGTGGACGATTAATAAGCTGCAGTAGACCCACTTCGACGACTGCATGGTCTAAGGCGTCCCTCTTGCAATAGACTAGATTGCCGATGACAGGGAGATCATTGTTTGAATCCCGGTTGGGTGTACTGGGGGTGGTTTTTCCTAAATAGTTTTCCACACAAATGCGGGTACAATTCCCCTTAACCCAACCTTCCTCATCCTTAACACACTAGCGGACGTTATGCGTTAAATAGAAAAAATAGATGCAGTGCAACAAAACAAATATCACAGTGCTTAAAAAATAAGCTATAAAATTAGGAGATTCATAAAAACAAACAACTTTTTCAAAAACCAAATTACACGTGACAAAATGTAACGAAGCGGTACAAATAAATAACGAACACACAAATAAAATAAGCCTAATTAGAAGCGACAGAGTGGAAGGGTATTAATTATGAATAACTAATTACAGCGTACCAAATAACACGTGACCTGATGCGATGTATCTACATGAACCCATGTGAAATGCTCTACGACGTAAAGTATGGGCTATTAAATGTTCAAGAAGGATGGATCCAATTTTTTACCCCTACAAGCACTCACAAAAGGAATAATAAATGAAAATACTACCGGCTGGTATGAGTTAAATCAAAAGTTACATCATATGGGGCCCCCAAACAAACAGTTTGGCGGAGTTGTTTGAATTACAAGTACTGTGAAACAGAATACTAATTACAAAAGCCTTAACCAACTGATTAAATAAGACAAAGTAATAGGTGTCGGATTCATTGCAAAGTCACAAATAAACTAGCAAAGATTTGAAACATTTTTAGACCCACTTGGGTGGCCGAATGGTGTAAGTCAACGTCATTATCACGATAGACTTGAAGATAGGAAGATCGGGGCTCGAATCCTGGTCGGATGTATTCAGGGTGGTTTTATTTACTTAATAGTGAACATTTGGGTAGGCCCTACATTTACTCTAATTTCATCTTTTCTCATCTCTAACACATTTGCCATAATTAGTACATATGCGTAAAGCCCAATGCTAAAAAAAAAAAAAAAAAATCTTAGCTGTAAATATTAGAGAAAAAACGTGTTAAATTTTCCACCAGTTTACCAGTTTACACTATTCGCAATTAATTAAACTATTAGGAAAGGGGTGAGAAAGGAATAATTTAGAGTAAATTTACCTTCATTGGCGGGAAGGGATAGTGGGAAACCATTTAGTAGAAAAACTTCCTTCATACATATGGATTATATTCTAGCCCCAAACTCCCCCTTCCTGGAAAATGAGACTAGATGCATTTTTTTTATTGATTCTCTATAGGCTAGTTAATGCAGCCCGCACCATATGGTAGAAATCATCTGTACAAAAAGTGTGGTGATTCCGCATTGCCTTTCACACCGAATTTCTATGAGTGAGAGTGAAAAGATCTTCCAATTTTTCCGGGAAATAAATTTTCAGATTCCTTCCTGGTTTCATTTACATGACACAACGGACATGGGACCGACGGCATTATTTTATCTCCGAAGGAGGCTGTGTTACACATTTTTATCGCTTGAGAAAGATCCGTGGAACTCGACTGGTCTTGAACCCACGAAAATTGGGTCCTGAGGTGAGAAATTTACTCCAAAACCACCCAGGTTGATACTTATAACACAGATTTACAAATAAAACAAGACATGATTCAAGTGGTTAGAGGTTTTTTTCTACTTTATTTCAGATAATACATATTTTGACAAAACATCTAAAAGCAACAAAATATTATAAATTGTACGAGAAAAAAATAAAATGAAGCTTATATTTTTATAATTACTATATTGTTTCAATCTGTTTTCTCACGGCAAACATTAATACTATTAAAATGAAGCGTTTGTCTGTCTGTCTGTCATGAGTATTGTGCAATATCTACCGCATATAAAGCTTTGAAATTTTAAATTTAGTAGCTAATGTGCGCAAACATGTGCAGCTCAAAACAGGAATTTTAAAATGTATATTTGATTTTTTAAATTAATTAAAAACTTTGAATCGTCGCATATCCTATCTAGTAGAAGTAATGATGAATACACTTAAAACTTTATTAGATGAAGGTTTGGGAAGAATGAAACATAAGAGAAATACACAAGTTTAATAAATCAGTTTATTTAAATCTAAACAAATCAATAGAATTACATAAGGTTTAAATAGATCTTAGATTAAACAGTCCTCTGTTAATTAATAGAAATTAAATCAGTTACCATAGACGTATACATCTCAATAGAGAAGAATTGAAGTAAACACCTAGGTAACTAGGAATCAACATAAATAAGATTGAGTCTATTGTTGAGTCTAGTAACTCTTCTTATTAGAACTAACGCGCATTCCGCTACGAAGGAGCGTCTGCCTCAACACAGCGGCAATATAAATAGGAAGCCAATATTAATTTAAGGTTATGCTAAAATACATAACT
The DNA here is from genome assembly GCA_902141375.1 of Timema poppense. Lineage (NCBI taxonomy): Eukaryota > Metazoa > Arthropoda > Insecta > Phasmatodea > Timematidae > Timema > Timema poppense. The sequence goes on from CABFOV010000898.1 coordinate 135,828, forward strand.
ATCCAGCATAGAAATTACTAGACTGAAACCTAAAAGGTATATACATGATTTAGAGCTGGATAGTATTTAATGATATCAAATTCTATTAAGTCCTAATTTTAAAGAGCTACTACGATGGTAGTTAAATGAGCTAACCCGCATGAGTTAACACTAGAGAGTTTTACGAAACACAAATATTAATCTCCTAGAAGAGGAACTATTATTTTTTAAATAGTAAATGGCGAGCTACCAGGAATCTAAGCTGTTAAGATATTATGGCCGGCATATTCCTAATTTGTACTGCCAGGACATTCAATAGTATATTTATACTTCCACCCAATCTTGGGCACACAATAACTAGTGCCAACAATAAATGTATTAACTAATACAAACTGTGCCTTAAGTGGGCCAGAGACTAAGTACTATCCCCGAAACAAAAAGAAACAAAGATTTTAAAAAAACGCCATCCTTTGAAAAATATTCGAATATTACCTCAATCATTGAATGTAAATACTAGGTCTATGACATTACATGGATAATAAATGTTTTTAAAACACTAATTAAGAAAGTTTTAATTATAAATTGTCTGCTTGATATTCAAAAGAGTGTGGATTTAAAGAAGATATAGTTGAAACTCAATGCACAAATATATTATAAAAACTATATTAAAATACCACAGATAATATGGTATAGCAAGCTTCAGTGGCCGCATGGTCTAATGGTCTAACGCGCTACACTCACAGTAGACTAGACTACCTATGGCGGTGAGATCAAAGCTAGAATCTGTCAGGTGTATTGAGGGAGGTTTTTCCAAAATTGTTTGCCACTCTCCCTTCATGATAATGTGGGTACACCTATAAATATAATCTTCCCAATCCCTAAAATGACTAGTGTAATTAGTACATAAGCGTGTAGCCCGAACGGGTAGTAAGACTCGGTGATAAAAAAAATATGTTATAGGATATGCCTCAACCACGTCTCCAAAATGTTTACTCCCACTATTGAATGAACACTAACAAGGAAATACAGCTTGAACCAGACACCATCTCGCCTGGTGGTGCCATGTTCTGTATACTATTTAAAAAAACGTGAAATGGTTTAACTATATTTAAAAAAATACAACAATTTTAAAATTAATAACCTACTAAACTGATCACTGTTTTAGGATTAAAAACTCAGAAAATCTCACCTCGATACATTCTCTGATTTGAATAGGATATTTTATTTAACTTTCTGGTTAAAAGTCCGTGTCTCTTATTTAACTGGAACCGGTTTCAGTTCTTTTTTCAGAAAGATTGGTTCTTGGTTTTGCATTTCTTGGCGAAACAAGTTTTGAAAACCTCTTAATAATAAGGTATTTAAAAATTGGCACGATTTCTTATATAAAAAACCAAGAAACAAAAAATGTAATGCAACTGATATCATCTGATGCTTTACTTTTCGGAATAGCCGACACCGTCAAATGGGGGTAAGGACATACACCATTTCTTCCAGGCAAGGTAATGAAAGGAACGCCTTATATATAACATATTCATATTTATCTAGTATTCCAAACTGTCGCTGTTCATTTCAAGACAAACGGCAGTGCGTCGCATTATTCTTTCCTGTGCACGCTGCGGTGCGCCGGGATCTACGGTTCTGCAAGCGGCGTGTAATTTCGTTGCAAAATCACTAATATTCGTGGGAGGATCTATGTACACATGTTATTTCAAGTATACTCACGGAAATAAAGTTAATGATTGGACTTTTGCCATGTCTAACCATTCTAGGGCATCATTTCTCTTCAAAATTAAGCATTGGACGACGTTCTTTAATTTCAATTTTTGGCATTTGTTGGTATAAGTAAACGAGATTTGAAGTAGAATTGCGCGAGTTTGTAAGGACTTTGTGTATATATACTAATTAATATAGGGACAACCTCAGTGATATTGGGGTAAAGTGCTCGTCTAGGATCTGATGTTCGTGAGTTCAAACCCATACGAGGACGTTGAATTTTTCTTGAGCGATAAAAATCCACAGCACAACTTCCTTGGAATGAGAAGTAAAGCTATCGGTCCCCTGTCAAATATGGCATGTGAAAGTACCCTGGAATATATGTAAAGATAACTTTCACGGCAAAAATGTTAGGCTCTTTCGCTCTCGCTCGTAGAAATTCAGTGTATAAGGCAACGGGTAACCATCACACTTCCTGAACTCCTCTAGTTACATGGTATTCCTACCAGATGGTGCGAATAGCACTGACCAGCCGAAGTACCAAGTACATGCCTAGCTCCTGATGGATATAAATCATATATATATAGACATATATATCATATTTATATATATAGCTGATTTATATCCACATATATATGTATAAAAGACATATACACTCCGTTTACCCTGAAAGGTATCAAGCTCACCTTTCAAGTTTATACTATGGCGTGACTTATAAGATAGGGCCATACTGTAAATGCGTCAAGGAAAGACTGCTAACTTTAAGGGTGGATAGAGTGTACGTTTTGTCATGGTCCTGGCGACCCGCTATGAGCGATGGAGTGGGTTTTTTGAATAATTTTCCCACCCCTAACCTATAGACCGCAATTTATCAGCCCGAAAGGGCGCCAATACCATTCGTGTTGTGATTGTCCTTATCCCTATGTCGTGTCCGTTTTCGAGAGCCCTTCGGGGCTGGTGTTAATGTTTGTTCCTATATGTTTTCTCGTGTTTTATTCATGTTTCGGATATAAGGTTAAAAAGAAATAATCAAACCATATAAACAAGAGTGTACATATTAATATATATATACATGCTGTAATATATAAAGTTTATATATGTATACAAAATTTGGGCCTTCGCAAATGATTTCATTAAAAAATATATATTTTAGATCTGTAGATTGCAGTCATGGTAATATTTTAAAAACATTAGAGCTTCCTATACCCATTTTTTAGCTACGCGTCTTACTAACCATTTAGGTTGTACAGCTATGTGCTAATTACCCTAATGTATTAAGGGCAAGAAAGGTTAAATATATAGGATGTGTACCCACACTTGCGCGGGGTGTGAGGGGTGGAAAACCATTTAGGGAAAACCACCCTCAGTACACCCTACCAGGATTCAAGCCCCGATCTCCCAGTCATCGGCAGGCCAGACTATTACAATTTTTATATTTATTTCCGACAATATATTATTTACTTACTTACTAATGGCAAGTGCGACCAACAAATATTCCAAACTGTGGTTTTTAAAATATAAACACCACTCTCAGATCACAGCGAATAAAGTGGCCATGTGTAGGGAATTATAAATTTAATTTATTGTGATGACAATATTTGGTTATTTTAAAGAAAATATTTAGCAGTGAGCTTTTAACAGTTAACATTGCAAGGAAACATTCATTATATCGAAAAGAATATTATTTGTTTAAGTTCATTGAAATATTTATATTATTAAAATTATAAATATTTCGTTGTTTACGTCTCATGCATGTTTAGTTCTTATAATTTCAGCCCCATTCGTTAGTTACTTTACCTTAACAAAGGTCCGCAAAAAGAATGAAATGTGCAAGTTTAACCCCTTAAAGCCCGTGAACTGTAATGACTTGAAATAATTGAATTACTATTTATAGCCTATACAATTATACTTGTCAAAATTGTGCAATAATATGTTGATGGTCGAATGACCATAATGTTGAAGCCTCCAATATTTTACAGCCCCGGTAACTCCACAGCTATAAATCCAGCCCTGGTTCCTCATGCCACGAGGTATAAGCGATACATTAGACTACCAAGGGATATATCCATGTAACGTTCCAGAATACCAAATTAGAGAAGGTGATACCTCACGTGCATTAATATAATATGTACTAAGTGAGTACATGAACTATTTTAATCAGAACTGCCCTCGGCTATGGTTGATTGTGCAGATACGTTAACATTCATCTCTTAAGCCGGGTAATCGCCAAAATAGCAGACAAAAACGAACAAGAACAAGCGAGCATGCTCACTCTATAATCGTCCAGTGAGTACCGGTTATCAAGTGAGCAAACATTCGATCGTACGGGTTCAGAAAAGATATAGGGGCTGGCGGTACATCAAAGAAAAGATTTGTTCCTCCTAGTTAGGTGTGACGATGATTCGTGTATTGCTGAAATGCTTGTGGTGCAGTGCAGTTGAGATTTTTATTTTTAATTAATGAATTATTAATTTTCTGGGTTTATTTTTTGTAAAGGAGTGGTCAAATGAAAAAGTTTTAAATCTGATGGACGGCTATAGATATCGGCTTGTTTTATGGAACTCTGCTTTTCCATACTATAAAATAAAAATAAATAAAAGGTTGCTTGGGCACAAATGACCAATATGTTGAAGACTCAAAAGCCCAGAAATCAAAAAAAGACTCAATCACTGCTTGCTCTATTTATAAGGGGAAACAGAAACTCAAAACTACCTCAGGAATGGGCACAGAAGTTTATAACACAATATTGTTTACATTTGTATGTTTACTCTTTTTAAACGATACAAATAAGCTGACGCAAACACACAATACAGAAAGTACCTTATTATTTAGATCAGCCATATTCAATTCATAATGAGCTAGACTGGAGTTCTCGCTGCAAAATGACGGATCAACTGCAAGCAAGGAATTATTCGCTCCAGTATGGACACAAGGTGAGCATTTAAAGTAAACAAGACCAAACATCGGCGAGAACGATCAAATGTTTGTTCTTGCTCGCTCTTTTGATGAAAACACACTTTGAGAATACATGTTATCGATGGAGCAAACAAACATTAGCTCGTTTGTGTTTTAAAAAAAGATCGGGTAGATGGCGGCATATCAAACAAAGGCTTGTTCATGCGGCAGGAATTGCTTCCCTTTAGTTTGTGTCACTTTTCATTATTTTCAGGTGAAGAAGTTGCAGAATCTCTTTATGAAATCCTTTGTAGTCATTCTGCAAAACATTCTAAACATTCCATAGTATATTTCTGGTTAATGTTATTTATAAACGACTTACATTGTATACTTTTGGGTTTTTAAATATAATTTCTTGCCACCAAAGTGCACTTCTCTTTTAATTGTCTTTAAAAAAAATGTATCACAGTAAAAACAACAATTGCACAAATAACTTATAATTTCGACCAGCCATATTCAGCTTGGTGAAAATATGGGTCAATCCTTTAACAGTGATGAATTAACGGCCAGGCGTTGGGTGTTGTGTCATTTATAGATTTAGGTTGGTTTGTAAGTTTTGTGCTGATAAAATCAGTCGGTTCAGAAAGTGAGTGTTAATTTCTTCAAATAAATACATAGAGTTCTCGCTGTAAGCTAACGATGAATTAACTGCGAACAAGAACAAATTTACTTCAGTATTGTCTGGTTAGAATCCCAGTTTGGGATTGAAATCTACGCGTGGGACGGACTTATTAGGGATTGGTAGGGCATACTAAAATGCATTCTTTACATCCAAATATTTATACTAATGGGATGGAGATGATGAGGGCTGGCTTAAGATTTTAAAATGCACCAGCGCAGAGATGTAGTCGAGCCAGAGCAGTCCAGGGCTTGAAAAGATAGAATATTATATTATATCGTACTGAACCGTCGCTTCTTCTGTCTAATAGAAGTGACGATTACATTTACAAACAAAGTTAAATAAGGAAAGTTAGGAAGAAGCAAGCATAAGATAAATATACAAGTTAAAACAAATCAGTTGATTTAAATTTAAATTAGTTAATAGAATTCCATAATATTCAACTAGGTCTTAGATCAAACAGTCCTTTGCTTATTTAAAGAAAATAAATCAGTTGCCATAGAATTATAAATTCCATCTGGGAACTAGGAATCAACACAAGTAAAGTTGAGTCTAACAACTCTTCAAATTAGTACTAACGCACATTCTGCTACGAAGGAGCGTCTGCCTCAACACAGCGGCCATAAATATATAAAGCAAATATTAATTTAAAGTTAAGTAACAATATAATATATCTATCTAGCCTCGTAACTACAAGGCTTATACTTGAAAAGCATATACGTTAATTTTAATTAAATAATAATTAATGATATCAAATTCTAGTAAGTCATAATTTAAAGAGTTACTAAGATATAGAGAGCTACGAAACACAAAGAGTAATCTCCTAGAAGAGGAACTATCATTTTACAAATAGTTTATGGCGAGCTACCAGTAATCTAGGCTGTTAAGATAATATGGCCGGTCTATTCCTAATTTGTACTGCCAGGACATTCAATAGTATGTTTATATTTCCACCCAATCTCGGGCACACCATAACTAGTGCAAACAATAAATGTATTAACTAATACAAACTGCGCCTAAAGGGGGCCGTAGACTAAAGCTATCCCTGCGGGCCACTACTACAAACTAGTAGTGCTCTCACAGGTTGCACACCGTAAAAAGGTACAATAAAAAGAAATAATAGTGACTGATATCTGTCACGGACCTAATTAGTTAATTGTACAAAGCGTTAGCTAATCTGATATCCAACATTAAGTGATCCTAAACATGGCCATACAGTTTAGGGTGTCATGAATATTCCTTAGTATATAAAATTATGTCTTAACGAATTAGAAAATGTCGTCAGAAACACTGGCATACTAAATAATGTCGTATGAACCAAGAAACATAAAGCATTAAGCCCATCATTCATAACTATGTCTTATGGGCATAGAAAAACATGTCAGACATTATAACAAACATAACAATGTCATATGGGCATAGATAAAGAGTAATAACTACAAACATCAAAACTATGCCTTATGGGCAGAGAAAAACAAGTAGGATATTCTGACCCAAAAAACTACGTCTTATGGAGAGAAAAAAAGAGTTATACGAATCTAACGCAGATTCTAACTTTTAAATACTCATAGTCTCAGACGAGGCTTCACCTGCATCGAGGTGGAGAGACCGACGCCTCACACATCGTTGTCACCAGTAGCTTGTTCAACGATGTATATTAATGTCGAAGTTGTTCCTCCGTCGAATTGATTAAATAGAATACAAAATATTAAGTGAATTATTATTATTATTATCACCGCGTCTTACTACCCGTTCGGGTTATACGCAATTACGCTAATGTGTAATGGTAGGGTGATTGTGAGATGAAATGAAGGACCTACAGTTTAACGTGGAATCCGAACCACGGTGGAGGCCTGGTATTCCCCACATTCACAAGATATCTTGTCAGAGGTGAAGGAAGGGTTTGGTAATCAGATAAATCTGTGCCGGGACCGAGGATTGAACCCCGGCCACCAGCATAGAAGTATGACACCTTACCCCTAGACCGCCAGGTCACCTATTAAGTGAAGAGTGGCGGTTATATACACACAGAACTGACGTAATCTGAGAGGGTTTGCTGAGGGGTTTGAGAGGGGTTGCGCTGAATGACAACTAGCGCTAAAAGGTTGCGTGGAGAAAAGAAAGAAATATTTTTGCCTGCGGGTGAGAGTTCGTTCTGCTGATGGTCCCGGCATAGTCAGCTGGGGCAGTTTTCCTGAAGTTTGGGCGTTTCCCGGCAACCTGATTTCACCATGAGTTAATATATGCCCTATATTATTAGAATAAATTAGTTCTCGTATTCATCGAGTTGAACTTTTTTAATAGGTACTTTGAGTGTACTTGTTAAACAGCAGGTTTAACACGCTACAGTACAGTATGGATTATTGAAATAATGAAATTCAGATAATGAAGAATTGTAAAAGAAAGTATAAAAGCAGCTTGGAATGAGGTATTCAATGGCGTGGAGATTACTGAGTATCCGTGACACCAATCGTTAAATAGTATCGGTTGCAATTCTTGAGCAACGTTATGGACAATTTAAGAGCCAGATACTTGACAAACATTTCAACCCATGGAATGAAAGAGAGTGACGTTTGTTTGGAAATATATTCCAAAATATTCGAAAGATTTTGTAATAGTGACCTCACACTTGTAGCCGAGTAATATTGAAGTCACATATGACAATAAATCTTTAAACAACCTTTGCCGACTGCTTAAAATAAATGACTTGTAGTTCTGCTGTATGTGGACGTAATTTAATGTATTTTTATATTTTTATTTAGCATCACGTCTTACTACCCTTCCGGGTTATACGCTAATCTAAGGTAATTAACTAAATAAATACTCAATTACGCTGCTTATAAACCATGTTCAATACTAATATATATATATATATATATATATAACCTTATCAAGCTATACTAATATGTACTAATTACACTAATGAGTTAGGAATGAGGGATGTTGAATTTAGAGGTAGTGTACACACATTTGCGTGGAGGGAGAGTGGAAAACCATTTTGGAAAACCCACTCTTGGTACACCCGACCAGTATTCAAACCCTGATCCCCCTGTCATTAGCATGCAAGTCTAACATGGGAGTGACGTCTCAAACCATGCATCTACTGATGTAGGTATCATTGATATTAATCAAAATAATTGACCACTTTTGAGGTAATGGGCTCTACTACCATACATACGTTGGCCTGGTTGCTGCATCATCGGTCAGCTTTTGTTACGATCATTTTCTATATCTTATATTCTGCCGTTAAAATAGTGATTGCATCGTGTAAATATTATAAGATTAAACTTTTATTGCATTGTGGATCCATTGATATTTAATACATTGTAAATAATACCATGCACCGCTGATTAATAAACTAAGAATGATATGCTTATCAAATTACACCTGATTAACTACATTATAATTTAAATATAAACTTGACTATTATATTTTCAAAAGATTATTGTTATTACATTGTAAACAAAGTCCTCCCACGATTATTGCAACACGATCGTCTACATTTTTCACCCGGTAATATTTTCAACAAGAGGACTTTTTTTTACCCGGCGCCACACTACTTGATACCTCGGCTGGACCACGTCATTACATCCCTCCCTTTCTCCACCTTGTTTGAATTTCTTCCTCCTGTCGGTTAGGCTGGAGACTCTGTTTCGTCGTCTTGTTGACTATCCACAGAAAAAGGAAACAAAATTAATTGTCAGTTCCTAATTATTTAAACATTACTGACAAAATGTCCTTTTCACTGTGGACATAAAATTGCGTCATGTAAATGATGAAAATTTCCTGATTACTTTATAAATTAATTTGGGTATTGCCTTAAGTGTTTTAGTAAAATTAATAAAGCGAGTTACAGTACCATTACCTATTTATTATATCTGGTATCTCTGTATCTATAAAATCTTTAAAAAATATCCTAAATGTCAAACGTTAAAATCCCAACACAACTTTATATTTAAAATGTTTGGATGTAGAGTTGCTTTAAACTGTGGGTATGGCCGCCACCAGGTAAATTTTTCCTTGGCTCTACACCACTATGTACCTGCATTTAGGCGAGGTAATATTGGGTAAGAATCCATCTCACGGCCAATCAACCGTGAAATTAGATACTACAAGATTACGCTAGAACCAGAAAACTTATATAAGTGTGGGTTTCTACATTCTTCATTTGACAACAGCGAAATTGGAATCAATTTAATTAAATTTTTATTTAAACTTGTTTTTAAATTTTGTTGGTATATTTTAAAATATGGTGAAACGGATTCACTGATCTAGATCCTTTTAAAAAAAAATTATGAAAATACCACGATGTGACACTTGGTTCAATCTCTCTTACATACCTAAGCGAGGTGTGATCCATGGGATGATAAAGGTTTCTAAAGATTGTAGGGCACAAGTATTATTATTATTATTATTATTATTACTATTATTAGCACCGCGTCTTACTACCCGTTCGGGTTATACGCACTTACGCTAATGTGTAATGGTAGGGTGATTGTAAGATGAAATGAAGGACCTACAGTTTAACGTGGAATCCGAACCACGGTGGAAGCCTGGCATTCCCCACATTCACAAGATGTCTTGTCAGAGGTGAAGGAAGGGTTTGATAATCAGATAAATCTGTGCCGGGACTGAGGATTGAACCCCGGCCGCCAGCACAGAAGTCTGACATCTTACCCCTAGACCGCCAGGTCACCTAGGGCACAAGTACCAAGATACATTTTGTACACCATATTTTAATGCCTATCCGGCTTATCTGAATATTTACACTAATTGTTTAAGGATTAGGAAGGTGGAATTTATAGTAAATGTATTTCAAAGGGTATATTATTATTATTAGCATCGCGTCTTACTACCCATTCGGGTTTCGAAGGGTATAGAGCCGTGGTTGGCAACCTTTTAGTAGTGCTGTGCCGAAATAATATTGCAAAGTCGCTCAACATGCCAACCAACCTAAGACCAGCCTAATTTTTTATATTTTTATATTAGTTGACTATCCCAGCTATTAAAACAAAATTATGTTGATCTTGTAAAATGTAAATGTAATAGCATTTCCTAAGCAAATACATTAAATAACTTCTGTTTCTAGAATATTTAATATTTTGAAATAAATAACAATAAACCCAAGCTATAAATGTGTTTTGCAAAATTTAAGTTCTGATAATATTATTTTGAAATTTTGAAACAAAAGAATCATTGAAATATAAAACATGTTGTTACTAAGATTATTACTCACATCAATAGTTTTAGTTAAAAATAAAGGTTTTATATTATTTTTATTCAAAGCGCTCAGAGGGCCATTGAAAATCGTTCCACGTGCCACTCTAGGCACGCGTGCCATAGGTTTACTACCCCTGGTATGGAGATAAAAAAAAGGAGTAGTTCAAACGTATCTCGTATAAAAACTGATTATGCCATCTGTTAAAAACATTAGATCTTTCTAATGCACTTTAGATTAAAAATACGATGGGGAGATCGAGGTTCGAATCTCGGTCGGGTGAACTGGGGGTGGTTTTCCTAAATGGTTTTCCACTCTCCCTCCACGCAAATGCGGGTTCACTTCCTCTAATTTGCTCTTCCCAATTCCTAATCCATTAGAGTAATTAGTACTTAAAGCGTATAACCCGAACGGGTAGTAAGACGCGGTGCTAATTATTATTATGATTATAAATAAAGTATACTTTTGTCATTTTTTAATATTTTTTAAAATTGTTGGTGAATCTATGTGGTTTAAGGCCTGGGCTTGAAAAATGTGTGTGTAATGTGACTCTACCTCTTTTTTTCCCCTGTACCATTTATTTGTATTTTCACGGTAGAAGATTAGGAAGACATTTTATAGAAGAAGAAAATAATGTTTGTATACTAGGCCGGGACTCGAACCTCTACCTGCCCGTAGCTGGAAGACAATACGTTCCCTGCTGTCCAACATATCTGTCAGTGGTGTGTGTACTATCGGGAGTTGCGCTGAATTCGTCTAACCGGAGCTCAAAGAACCAACTCTCCGCGGTATAAACCATATACATCCTCTTAGTGTGTCGCTTGCGGGCGACCCCTTCCCCTTCCCCCGACAATGATGACTGCACAGGGATTCAGAAACCCGCACGGATGACCGACCAATCGGCACTTCCGTTGCCCGGGGTTCAGCCAACATGGAGGAACCATGTTGCAGATTCTATTGGTTTACTACTTTTACAACGTCAGACCCAGAGTTCAGACATCAAACGTTCCTGTATAACAATCACGTGAGCCAAGACATGTCCTCCAACCTTTGAGCTTCCTTCCACGACAACAGTGGCTGACCTAGCCAGTCTTTACGAGCCGCCATTGGCATTGGATATCCACAGTCCAACTTAGATGACTGCCAGAAAGGTCACTTTAATGTATGTGTTACACCCTAACAGTAACCAACCCCATGGTGTGCACCTGGTTACGAAACTAGGGGTCCAGGGTTCAATCCCTAACTCGTACCATGGGTATTTTTTCCTGAGAGGAATTTCCCCAAAGGTCACCAGGGTTTAGTTGGTTAGGCTTAAGTTAGGTTTAAGTGGTTCCACAGCCTAATACTCACTGTCACCATCACCTCATCTCATCGGGACAGGGAAAGAACCACCAAGGAAAGTATGTAAGATTAGTACATTAGGGCGTCCCCTGGGCAACGGTCCATTAGCTATGGCTAATATTCCCACTAATGGGCTACGAATGAATTAGGTCAGAATTATTATATATACCAATAGTGAAACTGGCCGTTTCACGAATTTGACAAATTTTTGCCCTTTTATATTAACCATTTCACGAAATGGGCCAAAATTGCATTAAGTCTTGCCCGTTTCATAAACTGGAACTTATCTGCTACAAGCGTAGCTGAAATTCCATATAAGATATTCTATTAAGCTAATCCAAACCAACTAAACCTAAACTTCAACTCTAAAACCATTAAAAGTTAAATTAACTCAAAGACCAAACCTGTTTTTAGCTTTTCCATTTCACAGACCGGGAAAAGGCTCGTCCAGTTCATAGATTGGGCAACGGTTAGAGCTGTACATCTCATGAAATGGACAAAAAAAAAAATCCAATCCGTGAAATGGTTAGGAGTAGAGGCCATTTCACGGAATGAGCAGAAATTTGTCCGATTCATGAAATGGGAAAATTCACGAATAGGGTATAAAATATGCACTAATTTTTATAAATAGTGGTCATTTGAAAGGCCTTTTTTTCGACCAAAATATTATACGGTATGAATCCTGGTGGAAAAAAGGCCATTCAGATGCCCATCCCGACAAAAGTCAGTGTGTATGAATATTTATGTTCTCTTCAGCTGTCCCTTTTGTTGGAAAACAAATCAATACCTTTAAAATATCACTGATAGTAAAGTAACATGTAATCAATGTTGGCCGCAAATAATATGTTTGATGAAAGTTGGACTGTACAGTCTGATGAACATACATTCAGTGGCACAGCTAGAATCAAACTCTCAAGTGTCAACTTTAATATAATTGTATTTTTTTCAAAGGGGGTGGGTATTTGTTTTTTGTAGAAGGGGGCAGTTGGAAATTATACTTTTTAAAACAAGCTGGTCTGAGGGATGAAGCCCTACACGCCAAAGGAGGTAAATGGGACATTTATAGAAGTTATTTAGAGTTGAAAAATATGTTTTATTATTATTATTATTATTATTATTATTATTATTATTATTATTATTAGCACCGCTTCTTACTACCCGTTCGGGTTATACGC
>CABFOV010000899.1:7367-25813 GCA_902141375.1 Timema poppense
ATTATTATTATTATTAGCACCGCGTCTTACTACCCGTTCGGGTTATACGCACTTACGCTAATGTGTAATGGTAGGATGAGTGTGAGATGAAATGAAGGACCTAGAGTTTAACGTGGAATCCGAACCATGGTGGAGGCCTGGCATCTTGTCAGAGGTGAAGGAAGGGTTTGGTAATCAGATAAATCTGTGCCGGGACCGAGGATTGAACCCCGGCCGCCAGCACAGAAGTCTGACACCTTACCCCTAGACCGCCAGGTCACCAAAATCCTTTATCGTCAAACAATTTTAACGCGATAGTGACACCTTAAGCCAATGGTTCTTAACCAGTGTGCCGCAAAATTTAAGAAGTGTTCTGCCAAAATTTCCTAAAATTTTAATCGAAATAAAATCGAAATAAATCTAATACTAGTTTGTCTTAAGCCCCCCAAAGTGTTATAGCGATAGATAATTTTAGGCTACACTTGAAAATAAGATTGTGACCAACCATTTTCTATCTGTATCTTTTGTGGAGAATGCTTGACTAATTATTCAGTGATTTTGAGCCAAATAAAACGGTGCCCAACCACCAAATTTTCCAATAAGTCCCAAAAAACCTTCATCACAACATAAGGCAAAAATAAATTGCAAATAATTGTATTAATTTCAAATAGTGCACCTGAGGCGTCATTCAAAGTTGCTGAATCGGAAAGCAAAAAGCACGAAACCACAAGTTATTGGCGACAATGTGATTGGGCCATTTTGTCAGGTCACTATTGAAAACATGTTTATAAAATAATCCAAAGAGAAAATTTCAAATGTGTCTTTATCGAATAATAAGATAAGCTGACGTATTTCTGAAATATCTGGGAACATCAATCAAAATGTTGTTGAAAAAATTAAAGTAAACTGGCAATTTGCTCTGCGAGTAGATGAGGGAACCAATAGAAGAATATACTTACTGACAACTGCTTATTGATACTCATGATATTATTTTTTAACTAAATTTAATAGAAAATGTATTATATTACAGTATTTACACAATTGTGCCGTGAAAATATCGTATTGGACTAAGTGGCCCTGGAGTCAAAAAGTCTGGGAATCCCAGCCTTATACCATTCGACCATCTACGCGGGTTTGGCCAAATTTCTTAAAATATACTAGATTATTAATGATAATACCTGCCTCGGTGGCGTAGTTGGCTAACGCGCTAGTCGTGTTAAGCTTGAATGCTGAGAACGGAGAGATCGAGGTTCGAATCTCAGTTGGGTGAACTTGGCGTAAATTTTCCTAAATGGTTTCCCACTCTTCCTCCACACAAATGCGGGTTCACTTCCTATACTTCAACCTTACAAATTCCTAATCCACTAGCATAATTAGTACTTAAAGCGTATAACCCGAATGGGTAGTAAGATGCGGTGCTAAATGATAATAATAAAAAAATATATATTATTATCTTTTAGTATTGGTATTGGTATTGTTATTGTCTTAAGAAAATGAAGTCACATGATTAAACCAATTAATACGTGAACGTTGATTTATTAACTTCCCAAGACATCAGCAGCTGTATTTTCAATTTAAAATATACATTTTCGTTACATGACTTATTAGGTTAAATAAATAAATAATTACTTTCCCCCCAAATCGGTTGCCGCATGATCTAACGCGCTACTCTCATGTTAGCCCACATATACTGAAGAAGATGAGAAGGTTCTGGTTTGATTCCAGTATGGTGTATTGAGGGTGGTTTTAACTAGTTATATTTCAACTCTACTTCCACACAAATGTGGGTTCATTTACTTTAAATCAACCTTTCTTAACTCCTAACAAATAAGTGTCATTAAATCTTAGTTCTACAAACCAAAACGGTAATAAAATTGCGATGTTAAAAAAATGTCGTTTGCAAATTATCTAAAGAAAAATGTATACAACACTGAGTATTTTATTTAACCAGTGATTGACAATGTGCCAACCCACTGCAGTAGCAGATTGGTCTAAGCCTCTAATGCTTACCACTCGTGATAGACTGGCCTACAGATATCGGGGAAATTATTGTTCGTATACTGATTGGATCAACTGCGAGTGTTGTTTTTTTCTAAATGGTATTTTCATAGACAAGTAGCTTACATCTAAAAATGTCCCCTTTCTTACCTCTAAGATATTAGAGTATTTATTAATAATTCTTATAAACTGAACAGGAAGTAAAACATTGATAAACCAAAAGTGTTACTTTTAACCTTTTTGATTATATTTTACCTCCATTGGTGGACTAAAATTCAATATAGTATGGTTTTTTTGGTGATGAGAAGGTTAAGACCTGAATCTCTTTCGGATGTATATAGCAGATTTTGACCAAATAGTTTCACAAGTTCCCTCCAATCAAAAGCGAGGATATTTACTCCACGATTCAACTATGTCATCTACAGCTCTTTATTCACTTACTATATGGTACTAGGAACGGAAATTTTCTTGTTTCACTTACTAAATTAGGCCACCAATCCCTATTTTCATCAAGTTCGATCCAGTTACCCTCATGGCACGATATTCATATCTTCATCTAGTTCTGTCCACTCAAACTCATTACACCCTATCCCTATCGTGAGCTAGCTCTATCCTTTCTAACTCATTACACCCTATTCCTATCTTTATCTAGTTCTCTCCAGTCCACCTCATTACAACCTATCTCTATCTTCATCTGATTCTGTCTGTCTGTTGTAACATTATTAAATATAACAATATTTATTTGAAAAATATACATAACCTAAAGTTTCTTAACTACACACACAAGTTTTTTAATCCATTTAATTAAAAATAGATTTGGCTATTATGCTCTTTGGTAGACAAAGATGTTAATTTTCTCAATTTTTCTGTACCAGTATCCCTAGTTCCTAATGCCATTTAGTAGGTAAGTAACAATGTATATTATTTTATTTATGATCGTTTTTTTAATGTTAATATAACAATACATAGATGGAAATATGATTTCGTTTCACAGATCCTACGAGTTTTTAGTAAATGTACGAGTCCCATTTTTTGTTTTGACAATTACATTACTTTATCTCAAAGTTGTTGAGAAAAAGTAAAAATTGTTTTCTTCAAATCCACTTTAACGATGTTTTTTAAATTTGGTATTGACGCTTTGTTTAACATTATAAACCAAATTAAAACTCTCAATATCCGATTGAATTAAACTTGAGGGTATTTTGTATATTCGAAAATATACATATTTGATCATACCTCCACAATTATTTGAGATACGAAATAACTTTGTTAATTATTAGTAATTAGGATTTCATATTGTGAGACTCGTGGTTTTCAATGTTGTTAGCTTGTAATTTCTCGCGGTTTGTCAAACTATAGCCACAACCTTGACCACATTATCAAGCCACAATGTCTGGAAATTCCTGAAGACTAATATGAATTCTACATTAATGTTGTGCTTCAGTAAATGAGATTAATTTTCAGATTTAATTCTATTAAATATTGATTAGGAATAAATATTAAATATTATCATGAATATAAAACAATATTCTATATAGTTTTACTTTGGAATAGAAGATTTCAGTATTTAAAATATTATTATTATTATTACTATAATAAAGAAAATTGAAATTATTAGCACCGCGTCTTACTACCCGTCCGGGTTATACGCACTTACGCTTATGTGTAATGGTAGGGTGATTGTGAGATGAAATGGAGGACCTACAGCTTAACGTGGGATCCGAACCACGGTGGAGGCCTGGCATTCCTCACATTCACAAGATATCTTGTTAAAGGTGAAGGAAGGGTTTGGTAATCAGATAAATCTTTGCCGGTACCGAGGATTGAACCCCGGCCGCCAGCATAGAAGTCTGACACCTTACCCCTAGACCGCCAGGTCACCAAAAATATTATAAAAACTAGAAAAAGTATTTTGCAAGTAAACTTCTTTCCTTATGATTAGAATTATTAATTTTAATTTTTTATTATCTCAGAACATTAAATTTAATGGATTTAATATTTTAAGGAAAAGAAACAATAATATTAGAGCAAATATATCCGCATTTGCATCGAAATTGTGGGGAAAACATTTCAGGGAAAAAAACTTCATTGACGTCCCACCGTCATTCAAAGCCCGATATTTTTGCTATCAGCATTCAAGTATATCGCATTAAATTAGTTGAAAAATTATATATGTAACCAATAATTGACCTTGTAAAGTTTAAATCATGGATTTCCTAGTGGGAAAGTATTTTAGCGCTATGCCCAGGGTCTTGAGTTAGATTCCCGTATTCCGTTGTAATTTACTAACTTATTATATAACCATCCACATGGTTTGGTGGTCAGTCCCCCTGGCTACAAGACTAGGGGCCCAGGCTTCAATTCTCGGCTAGTCCCTTGGGTATTTTACTTTTAAGAGTAATTATGCCAAAACCCACCAGGGGTTGGTAAATGGGCTTACTTAGGTTTTAAGACAACCACTGGACCACATCTCCTTATTTACTATCATCTCATCTCATTAAGTATACGTGTAGACAAACTCCTATGATGTACCTTAGGCGAAGATCTCTGCCACCAAAACGAATAATAGTCTACATACAAACAACTAAACTGGATATAGTATATCTTCCTGTCATATAAATCATACAATAAAATAAATTATTAACAACGAGCACACTGTACTAACGTAAATTTCTACCATGTTTGTATATATCCGTGGTGGGCAATCCGATCGCCAGTCGCAAAAATTGGCGAGTTTACTAAAATATTGTGAAAAATTTGAGTTTGCAATCTCTCAGAGAACAATAAACTTTTTACTGATGACTAAACATAAAATTTCTTGCATATTCAAAAGGCGGAATACTTCTAATGATATGTCATGGACGCAATACTGTAATAAAGACTTCCCTTCACTCCTTTTACCAACAATTCGTTTCAGTTTTGCATTTAGACAAAAGGATGGTCAAATTTCGTGGTAAATTGTCTTACATTTTAAATACAAAATAGTTTTCATAATTTGCTTCTTAGAACGAGTTTATTAAAAACATGCCCACTTTTGACTACTCAATTACAACTTCTTAACAAAGAGTGCTATTTTAAATTTTTACTTTGAGCTATACATTTTTGCAATTTTTACATTGTGTGATGAATCTAATTTTTCATTGGCTATCTTTGTGGCTACATTGAAAATATGTTGCTGATCTCTGTAATAAATATATCGACTTTTAAATATTTTTATTAAATTTATGATTTCCGTTAACATTAAAATTTATATATTTATATACAATACTATTCCATTCATGCAAAGTCTATATCAATTACTTTATTAATAGATACTTATATTGAGGGATTACATGACATCATGCGATAGGCAACCTAAGGAATCTAAAATAAGCTAATATTTCTGAACACTTTTTTTATTTGGAGTATCTGACTGTATGATAACCGATAAATAAAGGGATTTTTTTTTGTATAAGGCCTACTCTAATTTTACATTAAATAACATTAAATAATATTGTAAGACACAAACATTTATATAGTTTTAGTTAATTTTATAATAGTTTAAAAAAAATTTAAATAAATCAAATATAAGTAAAATACCATGAAATAAACATCATTTTTTACGTCATACAAATAACTCACAAATCACATATAAATGATAAACTATATTTTTAAAAAGTATTTTTAAACAAGCCTTCATTAAATATATTTTTATAGATATACAACTCGATTCTTATTTGTAAAGATGACACTCCATTGATGTATATTTGTAATACAATATTTAGAGCCATCTTATGAATGATAATTAAAATTTCAAAAAAAACCTATTGTTAATTTTAGAGCTAAAATTGAATTTGACATTTCAACTCAAGGTAGCATCTAAATTTAAAGTTCAAACTCAAATAAATAAACTATCTCACCTATAGCCTTTGATACAGATTAGGTAGACGACACATTCAGGGTTGTAAGAAAGTTTTCTTTGAGTAGGGACAAGACATCTTGTGAATGTGGGGAATGCCAAGCCTCCACAGTGGTTCGGATAATCACCCTACCATTACACATTAGCGTAAGTGCGTATAACCCGAACGGGTAGTAAGACGCGGTGCTAATAATAATAATTTGAGTAGGGCTATATAGAAGAAGCAAATAGCCATAATAAAATACAGTGGAAAGAACGTTATTGATTACTAATTGCTACAAAATAGAATTTTGTTAAGATTACAATATATTAAAATGCGTCAAAATGAAAATTATATAAAAATTGGGAAAAATGATAAGAGGAGACGACTAAAATTTACTTGGAATAAAAGTAATTAAAATATTCTCTTTAATAATATATAATTAAGCTCTCTAACCCTTTTAAAATTGGTTTAGTATGTTTGCTAGACTACGTTTCTTATGAATAAATGTTAGCGACTTATCTTGATGAACTACCATCTTAGAACACGTTCTAAAATAGTAATTTTTTGGTAAAGACAGTTACAATCTGAAATAATCCTTTAAATTTGATGTTCTAATGATGTTTTTATGTAATTAAATATAAAATCAGTTTATTAATATATATAAAATCATTTTTAATGAATATTTTAAAGTTATTAAGATATTTATTAGTATTAAGTGTTTTTTCTATTTGAGATTTAGAATTTATAATATAATTAAATTCAAAATACAATGACAAGACACATTTTTAAATAAAAAATAGATTAAATTATTTATAAAATGGACTATTGATGAAAAGTTAGGAAATTAAATTATTGTAAAATATGGATGATCAAATTTATTTATAAAAATTGATAAGTATTTGTGGAAATATTTTAAATAAACACCATAAGATGAGTACAATTGGAAATATCCATTAATTATATAAAAAAAATATTAGGACATCAATATTCTAGTCTTACTATTTCATATTGACGGACTACAATAGACCTATCTCATAAGTAATAATACTTAGAATTACTAACCGTTCGGGTTGTATGGTCAATAACTATTTACTTTAATGGGTTAGGAATTGGAAATATTGAATATATATGAGGTGAGCCCGCATTTGCGTGTAGGGAGAGTTGACATTTTTTTAAGGAAAAAAACACCCTCAGTTCATCCGACCAAGATTCGAACCTCAATCTTCTCGTCCTCTGCAGTCTAGCTCAACACGAAAACACGTGGGAAATGGCGTGGTGTGATTTTTACCATCCTGCATAACGATGGGTACATAACTATTTTGTTAACGAAAACACGTGGGAAATGGCGTGGTGTGATTTTTACCTTCCTGCATAACGATGGGTACATAACTATTTTGTTACCGAGTTAACAAGATAAATTATTTCTCGCATGCGTGATAAATAACTTATCCATCCATACTCGTTAATATAATGCTCAAACGGGGCCAAAATATTATCAGAGTAGCTATGCTATCCAATAAAACCACATGCATTCTAGATGTTTCCAATTGGATCCAATTAAATCATGCAAAACCACAACAAGGTCCACTTCAATGCTTTTGGCTCGCTTCCAAATTGAAAGCTGGCCGCAAGGTAATTGTCGGCGACTGTTTTGGGGAGTTCCTCGAATTCCCTATTGTAGACAAGGGTTCTCGTAGCCAGTTTGTGGAATGGAAAAGATCTGAAAACCACGGTGAACTTTGTACAAGATCTCATGATAAGCTAGGGGGAAAATAACTTCAACCAGAGCTTTGCGTCAGAATTGTCTTTTTAAGACTCTAGATTTCGGCTGCTTCCGACAAACAACACAGTGACCTTCTTCTTCCATGATATATGGATTTTCACACCCATAGGATGGGGATGATTGAGATAAAATTATAAAGGAAGTGTACCCACGTTTGCATGGAGCTTTAATAGTAAATAAATTGATGATAAACTGCCTCTATACATCCGTTAAAATACTAAAGCCCCGAACAAACATCACCAGAGTGAACCCAGTAAAAAATATAATGCCAATATTATGTGTACACTAGTCTAGGTTGATTTTAAATGGTATAATACATTTTACATGATTGCATTCTTACAATATATGTTATGTTATGATTATTATTATTAGCACCGCATCTTAATACCCGTTCGGGTTATACACACTTACGCTAATGTGTAATGGTAGTGTGATTGTGAGATGAAATGGAGGACCTACAGTTTAACAGTGGAATCCGAACCACGGCGGAGGCCTGGCATTCCCCACATTCACAAGATGTCTTATCAGAGGAGAAGTATGGGTTTGGCAATCAGATAAATCTTTGCCTGGACCGAGAATTGAATCCCAGACCTCCAGCACAGAAGTCCGACACCTTACCCCTAGACCGCAAGGTCACCAATATATGTTATGATTCTTTGAAAATATTTCTCGTGCAGACAAAGAAATCAGTCTAATATTATATGTATTATCAAAGATGAAGGGGCTGGATATCTAATTCTGGCCAGTTTTATCAAGCTATGTATTTATAAATAGTTTTCAAATACTCTTCGATGAGGATGTGGGTACACTTATTTATTCGAGCTTCCTTAACCCTAGTCCATTTCATTAGTTTATTTATGAAGATGGATAGAAGATAATAAGTACATAATGTGCAGGAAAATGTTTTTTTTTAATATAATAATTGGCATAGTATTTTGAATAAAGTGATTATATATTTTTCAATTTTTATATGGTTTTACAATACATTTAATAAATGTAGATCATATGGCAATACATACTTGATATTTAGAGTTTTCTTGCTTCACCATCATTACAACAAATGACCCTCTTATTGTTAAAGTTAATAATTCTTATTTCTAGATTATGACGATTCTTGAGGATTTGAATGCCTCTGAACCGCAAAATACCAAAAGTTTTGCAGATATCTCTATCAGTCTGTCCCTCATGAGTCTATCTTTTATAAATGAAACAAAACGTTGCTTATAGCTAGGGGAATGAAAAAAAAAAATGTTTTATCAATTTATTTTGAATATTGTAATTAGATGTTATAAAGTCACAATGAGTAAAAAGAAAAATTATCTTAAATATACAGGATACTTTCTGGTTATACGGTCCAAATTTGTGAAATGGTAGTGGACTAAAAAACTAACTCAAAATATATTTTGAAAATTTACTCGTATTGGATTCCTTATCGCTAAAACAGCCGAAAACTATATAAAACATGTTTTTCGGCAAAGTTCCTCGGCAAATCCTTGATATAAATTTTCCTAGAAGATGGATTTTCCTCTGAATTCAACTGATTTAACGCTTTAGTTGTTTTTTTTGTATGGCGAACTCTCAAACATAAATTGTCTGATGTACTTGTTAATGACCTTCAATCATTACGACAGAGGATAGTCGGTGACCTGGTGGTCTAAGGATAAGGTGTCAGACTTCTGTGCTGGCGGCCGGGTTTCAATCCTCGGTCCCGGCACAGATTTATATGATTACCAAACCCTTCCTTCACCTCTGACAAGACATCTAGGGAATGTGGGGAATGCCAGGCCTCCACCGTGGTTCGGATTCCACGTTAAATTGTAGGTCCTCCATTTCATCTCACAATCACCCTACCATTACACATTAGTGTAAGTGCGTATAGCCCGAACGGGGAGTAAGACGCGGTGATAATAATAATAATAATAATAATAATAATAAGTTAACAAGATTAGGAATGAAGTTATACTAGAAATAATGGGGATACAGGAACCAAATGAGATAGAGAAAGCAAGATTGAGATGGTATGGACTTCTAAGGATGGAGATAATTCCAATGAAAATGATGGTATTTAGGTATGTAGGAAAAATATCTTAAGAAATACCAAGAAATAGCAGATAACAGACATCATCTAAGTGGGAGGAGAAGAACAGAAGCAATTAAGAGATTAAGAATGGTGCAAGGATAGAAGAAGATTTCAAACATTTTAACAAGTTGACACGGCCGAAGCCTGTACAACTTTGTAAAAAATAATTTTGATGATTATTATTAAAATATGTAGGCCTATTTAAAAAAACATACTATGAAATGATACATATCGAAAATTTTTAAAGAATTTAATGTTCTCAATAACTGAAAATAAATTTATTTATTATCCTCTGTCGTATTGTTATTATTATTATTAGCACTACGTCTTACTACCCGTTCGGGTTATACGCACTTACGCTAATGTGTAGTGGTAGGGTGATTGTGAGATGAAATGAAGGACCTACAGTTTAACGTGGAATCCGAACCACGGTGGAGGCCTGGTATTCCCCAAATTCACAAGATGTCTTGTCAGAGGTGAAGGAAGGGTTTGGTAATCAGATAAATCTTTGCCGGGACCGAGGATTGAACCCCGGACGCCAGCATAGAAGTCCGACACCTTACCCCTAGACCACCAGGTCACCTACTTTATCTTAATAAGAGCTAACTTGCTCCACACAATCTTCAATACTATGGCCTTCAATTTCCTAGTTTCGCTTACATCCAATGTATTATTTTTATTCTTGTTTATAATCATTTATATTATAATTATAATGTTTAAATAATATATTGTGAGCTATTATTTAATTTATTAAATTATAAATAAATCTGTAATGACTTAAATACGACAATTTTGTTGGTTTTAAGTATTAATGTGTTTTCTTATGATCTTACTTATTATATAAACACACTACTCATAAACTGATACATATCTGTAACAAACACAACACCCAGCTCTCGGGGATTAGTTTATCACTGTGCAATGGGAGACTCACATTTCATCAGTGATAAATATATCAGCAGATTTGGTAATATATTCTGGATACGCAAGCTGGGAGTTCATATACAATTTAAAAAAATATTAAAATATTAATTTATAAAAAGTGTATATGTACAGCCTACTGATAACTGTATTTTGAATGAGTTTATTTTCTAAATCATAACATATCATTGTGATAAAGTAGTTATTAATATATTTAACTAAAGATAAATGGTAACATTTCATACTAAGGTCAGGTATTTGAGGAATATATTGAGCACTTTCTAAAGACAAAAATCTATTTTCACATAACCTATAAACTAATTCAACATAAAACCAAAATTATACACACGGCCTTAGCACTTAGATATGTATGAACCTTCATAGTTGGCAAAATAGTTTAAGACGTCACTCTCACAACAGATTGGAAATTCTATGATGGAAAGATTGGTGATCGAATTCCAGTCAGATGTATTTATGGTGTTTATTCATATATGGTGTCACATTCTTTACTCGCGTAAATGCTGGTACATTAATGTACAACTGTTAGTTCATAGTCCTTCACACATGGGCGTTATTTTAGGCCAGCCTCTTGGCCTAGATATTGTCATTATTGATTACTAATCTAGTGGTGCCATGTTTGATTTATGGTGGTAACATTGGTGGTATTTTCCGGAAGAGGAAATCCGTCTACGTTCCAAGGTGCGAATAGTTGCGAGGTTTCCCAACTTCAGATGGCGGTTACAATAAAATACCTCCACTGTCAGTAAAATATCAGGAATGTCTGGCCTTAGAGTAGCCCAACATTTCATTGCCAATAGAACGTTAACTCGCTATCTAACCCTATCCTGAGACACCTCAATACAATCCTCAAACTGACAACCAAACCTCCTTAAATACATATCACATAATCCTTCCAATGACATCTTGGTCTACAAAGGTAATCTGTATCTTCAGATTCTTCAACTAAAATGTTGTGTACACACCTGTAATCATATATACGCCCCAAGTAACCAACCTATCTCAGTCTCCAATCTCCTATTTGTTCTTTAAAGTACATTTCTAAAAAGTTATTTAATAATGGAGGGTTTTTAAGAACTTTTCGATATGCTTCTTATCCTCAAACAATAGGTAAGATATTAGTTATATATAATATAAATTATATATTTTGAGACTGAATACGAGATAACAAAAGCTTACAAACTGAATAAGATTAAGAATAGCGCATGTTTTAGTACTACAATCCAACTTTTATATAAAGTATATTTTCCGCCAACTAGAAAATTTACTAGTTCAATATTTACTTAAATACTTGTTCATTAAAGCTTTAGTCGATGTCACTTTTTATAGATGTGCAAACCTAATCACACCATTAAACTTATGGGATGAGCAATAATTTGGGCATCTAGCTCAAAAAACAACTCTGTACTTAATCCATCCTCATTAACTTTCTCCACACTTCCCTACACTTGCATTATCTCTTCGCTTCAACAACATCCATACACCGAGTCATATATATAAGTAGTTATTCTAAAAACTCTTAGCGTTTCTTCTTTCAGACACTCATTTATTATAATATATACATTCTATGTATTATACTATTAAATATAATTTATGAATGTCTGTGAAAAGAGACATTAAGAGTTTTAAGAATAAATGAGCATGTATTACTCGGTGTATGGATGTTGTTGAAGCCAAGAGATTATGAGGGGATAAGAAGTCGTGTGGAAAGTTAATGAGGATGGATTAAGTAAGGAGTTGTTTTTAGTGCTAGATGCACAGTTTCTTGCTCATCCAATAAGGTAACGGGTTGTTTAAATATTACATATATAAAAAGTGACATTGACTGCAGCTTTCATGACCAAGTATTTACGTAAATATTGAACTAGTAAATTTTCTAGTTGAAAAAAGAATACCCTTCATTAAATTTGGATTTCAGTACTAAAATATGAGCTTTTCTTGGTATAATTCAGTTTGAAAGTTTTTGTTAAATTGTGTAGGCATCCATTCACATTATTTATAATATATATATATGTATATTAAATAATTTAAAAGGTTTTCTTTATATTAAATAAGCTTTTTGCGTTTACTAGGTTTCCTGGATACGGAGAAAAGATTATCACCTCCTGACAGTGGGTTCAGCAACTTACAGCAGTGATGATCGATTCTTTACTGCCCACGTGAAAAATCCAGAGGTAAGATATCAAATACAACCCATCATAGTCCATCCTAGTCTTGGATATATACTCTTTCAATAAACCAAATAAGATTTGAATCTTTTCAGTAAAAGTCTGGTGATATTTTTTTTAAATTTTGGCTTAAACATAGAGAATTAGTAGACTTTCATGATAATCTTTCAAAATTTTGCTTCTAATTAAAAATTTATTCAAATTCATTTTGGTAAAAAACTGGATATTGATGCTCGAAAAATTGTAATTTTTAAAATCATGACTATCTCTTTCAAATATATTTGAAACGGGAAATACTGGTTAATTTTTTGTCTTTTTACTTACATTTATAAGATAAAATAGTTTATTTAGTGGAACTACAAAAAACATTATATAAATTATTGCTTATATTAATTTATAAATATATTGTTAAGAAAAAATAAATAAAATGGAGATAAGTTCAAAATATTTCAACAATTACAGTTGTTGAGGTTAGACATATGTGTACATTTCGCATGTGCAGAAAATTATATTTAAGTATTAGTTAAAACTAATTTAAATTGAGGAATACAACTTTTTTTTATAGTCAGAATTAACTTTCTTCATGAATTATATTACTCTGAATATCTACCTCATAAAATAAGTTTTGGGCGATTCTATGAATGGTTGAAGAAAATCTTACAATTTTGAGAGAAACAAATACTACATTTTCTATCCTTTGCTCCCCTTCAACACAAAAAAATAAAGAACTCAAAATTAATTACGAAAAACTTATTATCATCATGTCAAGCCATTGTCACCAACTTTCAAATAAATACCAGAAATACGTTATTAACTTTGGAATAACTTAAAACTTATATTTTTCAAGATTATTTCTTCGTACTTTAAAAACGTAATAATTTTAATTTAACATTTCAGAGTTTTAATGTTTAATATATTTTCTTTATTTCGTTATGAACAATGGGAAATTTACAACAACGAAATAAATATTCTTCCATTTTTTTAGAGGTGTAGACTTATCAGATAAAATAAAGTCAAATAAAGTAGTGTAAGAGGGCTTTGTTCTGATCTTGGTTGTATATAAAATAGTAATATTGGCATTGTTTGTAAATATTTTGTAATTGAGCCACATTGAGATTCATACTTTCATATCAGCAGCTGTATTGCTAGTCACTTGATATTCCTTACTATTATCATTAGTTAGAACTTGGAACTAACATGAAGCTTGTTTAGTCTATTTTGAAGATAAGGCAGTTTAGATTTTAATCCCAGTATTATGTATTGAAAACTAATTTCTTAAGTACTTTCCCAATCTCTCTACTAACAAATCTTGCATTATTTCTATATTTCCTTTAGAAATATTATTACTAAATACCTGCCTCGGTGGCGTAGTTGGCTAACGCGCTTGTCGTGTTGAGCTCGACTGCTGAGGACGGGGAGATCGAGGTTTGAATCTCGGTCGGGTGAAATGGGGGTGGTTTTTCCTAAATGGTTTTCCACTCTCCCTCCACGCAAATGCGGGTTCACTTCCTCTAATTCAACTTTCCCAATTCCTAATCCATTAGAGTAATTAGTACTTAAAGCGTATAACCCGAACGGGTAGAAAGACGCGGTGCTAAATATTATTATTATTATTATTACTAAATCCTTACGCCATTGAGAAGTTTAATGCAGATATCCCAGATGGGCTGTAAGCCGTGGTGAAATATAGAATACACAATTAAATTTATTGCCTTGGATGTTTACCTCGTATTTTTCACATGATTCGTTTTTAAATGAACCATTGAATAATAAAAATCATTTGATAGATGAAAAAACAAATCTAGTGATATTAAAACATCAAACAAAATACAAGGGGGCTAGTTGTGACAGTTTTAATCACGCAATTTCCTATATCGTTGATATTTTTTTTGTGCATATTAACTTCACACGCCTTAAGCCCAGCCAATTAGTAAGTATTACACTTCATTTCATATGCTTTGCATTAGAGCTTAAGGGCCTTCATTTAGTAATTATTTTTTTATTCATAATTGGGAAGTTTTTACCAACCGAAAGTCAAAACTCATTTCTAAATAAAAACATAAAATAAATAAAAAAATTATTGATTCGACCAAAATGTTGTGAAATAAAATTCAACTCACATTACAGGGTTTTAATATCAGTTGTAAAAAATGTAAAGATTATATTACACAAAATATTGCTTGTGAAACATGATTTTTTTACATTACATGACACAAATAAATTAAAGTTGTTAGAAAAATTATGGCTAGAAAAATATTTGGTTCAAAAGATTTGAAGAGAGCAATGTTATGTGGAGGTTACATAATCATTATTATTATTATTATTAACACAACGTATTACTACCCGTTCCTGCTATACGCTTTTCCGTTAATGTGTAATGATAGTGTGATTTTGAGATATAGTGAAGTACCTACAGTTTAACGTGGAATCCGAACCACAGTGGAAGCCTGACATTCCCCACATTCACAAGGTTACATAATCAAGTGTATTGTACTCATCTCGTTATATTTTTGGGGTAGTAAATTCTCGCTACCACTGGTGAACAGGGAATTCAGCATTAATAGAAATAAATAAAACTGAGTCCAAAGTAATGAATGAATCACATATTTAATGGGAAGAGACAAGTGTAAAAACGCAGATGCACATGGAAGAATAAAATTAGAATCGAGCTGAAATAGTTAGGATGTAGTGAGGTGGACTAGATAGAACTAGCTCAAGGTAAGAATAGGGTGCAATGAGATGGACTGTATATAACTATTTCAAGAAGGGTACGGGAAATAATGATGTGGACTGGTTATAACTAGCTCAAAGCAGGGATAGGGTGCAATGAGATGGACTGTATATAACTATTTCAAGAAGCGGACGGGGTATAATGATGTGGACTGGTTATAACTAGATCAAAGCAGGGATAGGGTGCAATGAGATGGACTGTATATAACTATTTCAAGAAGGGTACGGGATGTAATGAGGTGGACTGGTTATAACTAGATCAAGGTAAGAATAGGGTGCAATGAGATGGACTGTATATAACTATTTCAAGAAGGGTACGGGGTGTAATGATGTGGACTGGTTATAACTAGATCAAGGTAAAAATAGGGTGCAATGAGATGGACTGTATATAACTATTTCAAGAAGGGTACGGGGTGTAATGATGTGGACTGGTTATAACTAGATCAAGGTAAAAATAGGGTGCAATGAGATGGACTGTATATAACTATTTCAAGAAGGGTATGGGGTATAATGATGTGGACTGGTTAGAACTTGCTCAAAGTAAAAATAGGGTGCAATGAAATGGACTGTATATATTTATTTCAAGAAGGGTACGGGGTATAATGATGTGGACTGGTTAGAACTAGCTCAAGGTAGGGATAGGGTGTAATGAGGTGAACTGGATAGAACTGTATCAAGATAAAGATGAGGTGCAATGAGTTGGACTGGATATAGCTAGCTCAATATAGGGAAAAGACGCATAGTTTTGTAAGTGCGGCCATAAACTTTTGTGTTATTCAAATCAGTGAGTAGGAGAGTAGGTAAAAACTGTTTGTGTGTGTCAAAGGTATTTTATATTTTTTAGCAGTGAGTCTTACTGTCTTTTCTGGCTACGCGTTAATTACGCTAATGGTATTTAGATAAGGAAGGCTATATTTAGAAGAAGTGTAGCTAGATTAATATGGAGGGAGAGTGGAAATCCATTTTTGAGAAAACAAATATATGAATCCACCCGAGATTCTACTGTGAGAGTGACGCATTAGACTATACGGATACTTAAGCGGGTTTTAAGTCTAGTTAAGTGATCAAATAATTGAGCATTAACGTGTTCTTTAAAAATTATAAAGTCACAAGTAACTTACGACACTGATTCCTATTCTTGGATCGATGGCTCAAAGTATATATTTATAAAACTTTTGGATACTAAAAAGCTATAGCGTTTTAAATATTTATAAAGATAAAGTGAATAGATTTGATACTCAGTTTTCAAACCTCATATAATTCTATACAATGCAAATATTTATGCTTAGTGGAATAAGCCTGTGTTGATTGATGGTTAGTAATTTTTATTATTTTAACTTATTCGTACATGGAAAATATTAATTTCATAAAAGTTTTTGCCTTCAATATTATGATTAACTCTTATATTTTGTCTTACCTTTGAGCTCAAAAGTTAATTTTTACAACTATTCCTTATATGTACTTGGGGCCTTAAATGGAATTATTTTAATAGGTAACATTCAAATTTGATAATTAGATGTCTAAGGTCATAATTGGAGGGAAATTGTGATTTTAATTAAAGTCAGAATGAAGGGAATTTAACTCATTGTTAACTATGTAAAAATTGGAAACTGGTCTAAAATGGTTTTAGAGATTTGGTTCTAAATGTGTATATTGAGAGTTGTTTGATTGAATGGTTTGAAATCTAACAATTGAGGGGATCATATAAAATTAATTTGATCATTTAATGTATCTATCTTAACGAATCTACCTACCACCTCCAATTTACGAATTTGAAAAAGAGAATTAGATGATAATTTCATTATTTGATAAGACTACAATTTTAATAAGATATTGACATAAATATAAACCCGCATTGGTGAACACATTAGTTAAGGGAAGTCTAATGGATATTGAGGGGTTAGGGATTGAATCTTGGCCAGTTAAATTTCTAGGCAGTTTAGTTGAAAAAAATGATAAGTCACCTTGAAATTTTAAATTTATCATACTAACACCATTAGTTTAATTAAATCCATAGTACAATAGATATAAAAACTATCTTGAACAAATATTTTAGTATTTGGTTTTTGATAGTTTTTAAATATTGTAGTCATAATATTGTCATTCCTATATTTAGAAAGTACACCTTACATCCCAAACATACTTTTTAAACGTTAATCACTAAAACAAAAGTACTTAAGGTCTTACCATTTATCTTCCTTCTGTGTTGATACACAATTTTCGATAATCACGTATAACGAGGCGAGGTTAAAGTTCAGATACTAAAGGCGATACTAATCGGCTTACATAATGCCACGTGGATATTTTTCAAAACCCCTCGCACTCACCCCTTGCCCCCTCCTAAATAAAACGAATGGTATGTGTAGAAAGAAGGTCCACTAGAAAGCACAGCTTTAGCATGACAAACAAAAAGTGACAGTTACTACGGTGAAAGGTAAGAGATCATTTGGTCAACAAAATCCTCCCCCAACCCCTCTTCATCTTTACAGTCAGATTCATGTACCTGAAAAAGTAAAAAAAAAAAAGGTTCCTTTTCAACAAGTTTATCTTTCATACTTACACGGGTCTAACCACATAGAAAAGTACACCAAAATTCCATAGAAAAACATATGAGAGGTGGACAGAGAAATAGATGGATACGCCAAATTCCTTCTATGTTACAGGGGAAAGGGGATTGAAAAATTGTGGGAAAGGACGAATAAAAGGTGTAAGTCGCGTTGAAAAGAGGTGGCTAAAGAGAGATAGATAGGCGTAGTAGGAGTAGAGTTTGGAATAAGGGAATGCTAAATTAGAGGTAGGAGGGGGTACGGAGTTATATAGAGAGGAGGAGTTAGCCCCAAAAGAGAACGAGTGATAAGTTTTAAAAGGGAGGGGGGGGGGTATGAGGG
>CABFOV010000899.1:32550-65964 GCA_902141375.1 Timema poppense
GTACTAAGAGACGCCCGTAACGTCCCTTAAGGGGTACGTCTACGCAAGCGTGAAAGTACCTTGCAGACGTTTCGTTTTGCGTTTGTGACTGAATACCGAATTTACGAGCGATCACTTGTGGGCCACCAACCTTTCCCAAATCCTCTCCTTAACAGCCCTTCATCGTTGCCTGGGGTGATAAAATTTATATTAGGAGGGAATAAGAGAGGGTTTATGTGACGACTGACCCAACCTCGGTGGCGTAGTTGGCTAACGCACTAGTCGTGTTGAGCTAGACCGCCAAGGGCGGCGAGATCAAGGTTCGAATCTCGGTCGGGTGAACTGGAGGTGGTTTTCTCCGAAATGGTCTTCCACTCTCCCTCCATGCAAATGTGGGTTAACTTCCTCTAAATTCATCCTTCCCAATTCCTAATCCATTAGTGTAATTAATATTTATGCGTATAACCCAAACGGGTAGTAAGATGTGGTGCTAAATTAATAAGAGACTACTTAAGATGGGATGAAAGATAGCACCAGTCTTTTCAAAGTTTATTTAAATTAATTTTTTTTGTTTGTTTATAAAAAAATCCTGTAACTACATTCAAGTGAGATTTTCAAACTGATAAATAAGTATACAATGTTATTTAGCAGATCATAAACTACATTGATAACAGTTTAAAAATATATATTTTTCGCAAAATTTAGAATTAAAAAAAACATTCCTTAAACTTTTCTTATTTAAATGATATGATTAAGATAAAAATAAAAAATATTCAAAGTATGAATTTCAACAAAATATAACAACCAACCTATTTTTTTTTATTTGGTTCTAAGGCACATACAAATAAATAACAGATACACTACCTTACGGGGAATTCTATTCGACCCTCGAATCTGGTAGAACAAAATTTCCAGTGATATAAGCGCTTCCAAGTGAGAATTCCTTGAAACAGCTCAATTTAAAAATGTTTCTCATGTAAAAGACAAGCTGAGAGCTAGGGGTTGCTACCCCTCTGAGTACAATAGTTCCCCCACCTCACCCATTTTAAATGAAAAAAACGTTTCAAACAACAGGGAGAATTGGACCCAAATATACAATGCCAGTGCTTCTACAGTGATTGAACTAAAGCGACACGTGGTCTTTAAAATGCGCGTGTAAATTAATTATTAGATATTTCGTGACCAGTTTCTGCGGTAAAAATACTTTAGGTTTCACATTTTCATTATACTGGACTGTAATTAACTGGGATATCGGTGTTCAAATCCCGATAAGGAGTAATTATAATGTGTTTTTTTCCCTAAAAAGATTGTAGAGCTCCTTCAACGCAAATACGGGTGCATTTACCAAACATTCTATTTTCCTCTTCTTTCCTTGTCTGTAGTCTAGGGACATATATACATAATAAATACGTTAGAATAAACATAACTAGATATTCCACTATATTTATTTAAGGTTGATAAAATATGTTAAATATTCTCTATTATTTCAAGGCCAGCAATTTTTCTAGATTACAATATCTTCTATTTAATTGAGAAATTAAACATATGAGAAACCTGCTTCAGTTAACCAAACAAAACAGCATATTTTTCCCCATCACTGACAGTTACGTCATCAGTCATAGCGATAGTATACACAATTTCCACTCTAAATGTGGTATGATTGCCTCCAGGAGAACATATCAAACCTTTATTATAATAAAATTGTTTCTTTTAATAACGTACCATCAACAAACATTAAATTGACTCCTTCCTCAATATATTTCCAATCACCTTGATCCTATATCTAAAAATTTTGGGTTGCAATAGTAATAATTAGGGATCAAAATCTCTTTCCCCTTGACCATAAATTTGGTCAATAATCAACATGGCAACACTGTAAATAGCACTCTAATTGGAAAATCTGATTAAGAAATGAACTAAATTTATACATGTTGGCTATGATATGAATTTTTTTTTTGTCTTGGTCAGGCTAGGTTATTTGATATTTATATATTAATTCCAATCTGTTGCAATTTCAAGCATTTTAGTTAAAAACAGATTTTAATAACACCATTTTATAGTAATATTAATACATGTAAATACAATTTACTTACCCTGAAAATTTTCCAAAAAATTCATTTCTATTTGAGTGAAGAAAAACCGAAACCTTAATTCAGTCAGTAGCATAATTGCCTACCGAGTTTAGGGTCCCGTGTTTGATTCCCGGAATTCCCGAAAAAAATTATCATTGGAGAAGTGTAGGTCTACACTTCCAGATTGATATATTAATGGCCGGGTACTTGATAATGTGCCTAAGTCTTAAGTTAAATTATAAGGCCTATGTTGCTACGACAGACCTAGCAATCCGGTAGTGGAAAATATATGACTTTAATAAAAAAAACTGACCCAGGCCACGGGCTGAAAACAGTGATGGATGTATTTATGATTGAATAAGAATTATCTTATTTACTGTAGCTGCAATGCCACATATATAACTTCATTATCTAGTTGAAGAACTTTATCTGAAAACGACGTTATTGACACTATTATCATTTAAAATAAGCTACACTCAAAATAAATATAGAAAACAGATACTTTACTTTTAATAATCGTCTAAATAAGGATGAAAACATTAATTCGGCTAGTAAAACTGACATTAAACAAGATTATCCAAGAGTAAAACAATTGAAGGGGGAGAAATTGGCTGGTCAGCTTGACTAGAGGTTTGATCGATAATCACGTGTTAAAGTTAATGGTGTAACTAAAAATGTGATTTGAGACACTGATTGGAGATAAACTTATATCTGGTTTCTAATTAAGGACTTGATTATTGATCTTTCGACCTATGCTAGATGAAATGGAGGACCTACAGTTTAACGTGGAATCCGAACCACGGTGGAGGCCTGGCATTCCTCACATTCACAAGAGGTCTTGTCAGAGGTGAAGGAAGGGTTTGGTAATCAGATAAATCTTTGCCGGGACCAAGGATTGAACCCCAGCCGTATTGAGAATATTGTTGTCTATTTTAATCTGGGGTTGGCATACAAATATTAGATAATTATCATTATTGTTCATCTGGAACAGAATATATTAAATATTAAGCAAAATATTTAATAGTTAGCTACCAATTAAGTTTCCGTTACTAAAAAAACTACCTATTAGTAGATCATTGCAGCATTGATTGGAAGCTCTCACGCTGAGATCAATTCAAACAATTTTACTAGATACATTACTTCTGCCATATTCCTCCTTGCAATGATCTCAGGTGAAGATAGTAATAGGTTTGTTATAGGCAGGAAAGTAGCGGCCTGACATCTTCAATAGCTTGGATCCAAATCCAGGCATATGTAGATGTTGTCATAACGTCGCGTTTTCAACATGGCGAAATTAGGTTTTTATTAAATTTAGTGTAAGCTATAAGATTATATTATGCTATCCCAGTCCTTGACTTAGTGATCTGTAAAATGAATAAATTCTCAGCATCTTACAGCATGCTAACGTCCAAATATTTTAAACGACACATTAAACATTCTAAAGGGTTTATGGATATTAGAAAAAAGATCCATTTTGTTAAATAAATAGTTAGATAAGAGCAATATAAAAAAAATGTAACTCACAAAAATTGGTAAAATCAGGTACTTTTCGCTAACCATAAAGTGAAATTGCATGGAATGCGAGAAAGTGCCGGTGTGTTTGCTGTTCTTAGAGCAAATAAAATAAAATATGTATTCAATAAAATTATAAGAGTTTAATTCTCTTTACATGGTAACCTCAGTTATCAGCTCTGTGATATTTATCAAGATTGTCCTAGAATTTAATAACAGTTTATATTCTTTATTTAAAAAGTTTATTATTAAATGTTGTCTTGATGCGGACAATCTCGAACAGGTCATTTCAATATCATCAACCTTCTAAGAACGTTGTTTGATTCACACAGAGGGCTGTGAACCAACTGTGCACCAACCATGCTACGACCGTGTCGTCTCGGATTGATTCAAAATTGTTCTCCCAAAGTCACGGTCCAGCAGAGTATGCACCCTGGAGAACATTTCAACACAACTATCGTGTGCAGTAATTATGTCAGATGGAAAATTAAGAATGTTGGTAAAATATATAATTTGTAATATAAAGAATACGATAATAATTCCATTAAAGAAGTTTTATGGAAAGAGATAGATTAAGAACTTAATGTAAAAAGTAGCTACGATGACCAAACAAGTCAGACAATGGTAGTGAAACGACACAGCCAACGCACAGCACTGTCTGTGCACGGTCCTTTGAGTTAGAATGGTAGCATCATGGCACAGCCCTCTCAGTGCGAATCCAACATTATAGTAACACTTATGAATTTCAACCAAATTTTGAGTTACGAGGTTTTCCCTGTAGGCCATCACTGATGTTTGAATATTCGGGTGTTGTTCCCAGAGGCTCAGGCAGAGATCCTCGGAGGCCCGGACAAGTTCGTGAAGAGCGGAAGCCTCCTGAGGCTGACCTGCGTTCTAAGACGCAGCACAGAGGCCCCGGTGTACGTGTTCTGGTACCACGAGGAAAGGATGATCAACTACGACCTTGGGCGGGGTGTCAAGGTCAGACATGCGCGGTACTCCAGCGAGCTGGTGGTGGCCGAGGCCCACAAGAGCGACTCGGGGAACTACTCCTGCGTACCGTCCAACGCAAGGCCTGCCAACATCAACGTGCACATACTAAACGGTGGGTTTGAAATCTTGGAGCAGCTGATTCGAGTCGACGTTTTTTCTTCTATTTTCGAGCTGTTCTAATACAGCTGTATCCAATAGAGTATAATATAAATAAAAAATTTTTTAGGAAGCCTTCTTTCCACCACCGAGATTGAGTGTAAGTCAGTAAATTAAGTTTTATTTGTTTGGTTATTTTACTAAAAAGTTACCAAAAACTCATAATATTTATTATTTATCAATTACAGAATAATGTTAATCTACATATTTTCTACTTTCATTTTACCATAGCATCTTAACAACCATTTAGGCCTCTAAATTATCTTGTAATTACGCATCCAGATTGAGGATGAGCACGATCATTATGTTGCTATTACATGGGAGTAAGCGGGACACTAAACTTCATCATTTGCGTGGAGAGAGAGTGGAAAACCATTTAAAATAAAACTGCCTTTAGTACACCTGAACGGGATCGAGCCACACAATCTTCGTTATTGGAAGTCTTGTCTTTTTTTAGAGTGTCGCACCTTAGACTATATGGACACAGAAGCGGGTTTGACAACTAATTAAAAGGACTGGAAATGTAAATACAATTGCAAGGTACAGGGGGAAACGAGGGAAAGTCACATTTCACAAATTTTCTTAAAAAAATCGTTTACATTTTTAACCAAATGGTGGCCTGGTGGTCTAAGGGTAAGGTGTCAGACTTCTATGCTGGCGGCCGGGGTTCAATCCTCGGTCCCAGCAAAGATTTATCTGATTACCAAACCCTTCCTTCACCTCTGACAAGACATCTTGTGAATGTGAGGAATGCCAGGCCTCCACCGTGGTTCGGATCCCACGTTAAGCTGTAGGTCCTCCATTTCATCTCACAATCACCCTACCATTACACATTAGCGTAAGTGCGTATAACCCGAACGGGTAGTAAGACGCGGTGCTAATAATAATAAAAATTTAACCAAATATGAACAACGGAAAATGGGTGTTTTAATTTAAATTATATAGATATACCTTTCAATCATCACAAGACACTTTTTAGGATAATCAATCCTCGTAGATATAGGCAGAAAATGAAAGTAGTGCTAATGGGAGAATTTATAATCTGGTATTGATTGGCAAACCCTATTGGAAGAGACCATTGGCCAGACCTAGACGTAGATAGATGGGTAGATGACATTATAATGGACATGGAAGAGATAGGGCATAGCGAGGTGGATTGGATGGAACTACTTCAAGAAAGGGAAAGGTTTTAATTATATAGGTTGTATAGAACTAGCTTAAGATAGGACTGGGATGTAATAAGGGCAACTGTAGAGAAAGAGCACAAGATAGGAAGAGGGTGTAATAAGGTGGTCTGGATAAAAATAACTCAAGATAGCAAAGAGCTTAATGAGAGATAATAGATAAATTATCTCAAGATAGTAAGAGGGTGTAATAAGGGGGACTGGAGAGAAATAGCTCAAGATAGGAGTAGGGTGGTATAAGGGGTAATGGGTAGAACTTGATCAAGATAGGAATAGGTTGTAATAAGGTGGACTGCATAAGGAAAGCTCAAGATAGGAAAAGGTTTAAAAGATTGGGACTGGATGGAACTAGCTCAATATAGAGATAGGTGGCGTAAATTTCCAAGTACAGCAATGATTTTCCTAGTGGCATAGAGTAAGTAAAAAACTAATGACAGAGACACCTTAAACAAATTATAAAGTTCATATGAAAGGCCTCGTTATTGTCTAACAGCTAGGTAGATTATTCAATTTAAGCTAGATATGGAATCATTCTGGTTTTCTTTAGTACCCTTTTAATTGTAATATGTGTGTTCAAACCATTCTGGAAAAATACGTTTCCAAAATTTTAATAACCGGGCCTCCTATTATAATCACAAAAATATATAGCATATCAATTGTGGAAATTAATCGATACAATTAGAATAAGATTATTTTAAAATTAGCTAATTCATTTTTTTCTTGATAACAAAATAAAATGTAAATTGATTTGATAGAGGATTCATTTGATTATATGGTGTTTTACTCAGTTTGCCCATGAGTTTTCTTTGCAAATTGATCCAAGCTAATGTAATTCCAGGGACGGTTTTTGATAGGTCTTGCCGTTTAGCCACAAAAGACCTCTAAATAAATTCCCGCACCGACTTTGATGTTGCTAAACATTTTGCATTTTTTTTTCTGGAGCTAAAAATTACTATTTTTGGAATACTCCCATAGTTTACAAGCTAGAAGATACAGGTTTGCCCAACCTCAAGTTTCTAGCTCATCTGGAAATGGGTAAAACAATGTCAGTGAGTGAGTCAACGGTGTGGCTTTATAGTGCTATAATATAATGTTATATTGGCAACGTGATTGAATGAATATGGTTAAGGTACGTCTAAAAAGCCAAAGAAAATAATTATTTGGTAAATGTTTGATTTAAACTAAAATAAATAAACTACCATAATATGATCCATCAAAGTGGTGAAATTGGATTGAAGGCGCAACGCTCGATATTTACAAAAACAAATCTAAAATATATAAGGTAGTATACAAGAATATTATTCTTAATATTTGTCCTAAATCATAAGCAACGCAAATATTAAACATAGTTTAGTCTATTGCCAGAGAGATGCCTTAAGCCATGTTAGTTTATCTTAATACTCCGTCTTACTAACCATTCAGATTATACGTCTTTGTATTAATAACGCTAGTGAGTTAGAGATAAAGAAGGTTGAATTTAATTGAAGTACACCTGCATTTGCATGAAAATAGAACTTTAAAATCTTTAGATTAAAAAAAACCTTAGTACACCGACCGGGTTTGAACCAAGATCACACTGTCATGAGCAGTCTAGTCTATTGGTAATTAATCGGTAATATTTTTAATTTATAAAGCAAAAGCACTTCTTATAAATCAGATGGTTCAATTTTCTCTCGACCAGAAATGTTCTGTTAACTTAACATTGCAGTAAAACATGATAAAATTATATAAAAACATTATAAAATATTCATCTGTATAGAATATGAAGTTCCGTTTGTTTGAAAAATATATGCGTGTAAACTAATTTGTATGTAGTCAAGGGTTAATAAGGTTTTAAGATATCTATACTATATCACCCAATTTTTACATATTTGCCAAAAACATATTAACAAGTTTGAATATTGGCTATTATTTATTCCCATGTAAAAAAATTCAATAACTAATTAAATATGCATTAAAAAAAATAGCACAAAATGTTAAAATAAAACAATGTGGAAGATTATTCTTGATACATTTAGTGTTGATTCTAGGAACAATTATATTTCCATCAAATTTAAGTATTCAAACTTTGAGTGTGGCTTTTAACATTCAAAATGTAAACATTTCTAGCTAGAATTATGAATAATTGTACAGCTAATCTAGGAAATGAAAATTTATCCTCTTGAAATGAAAATAATATAATGTAATATTTTCAAACAGAATGGTTTAAGATAGTAAATTAATATAAAATAATATCAGCAGAAACTTTTTACTTAAAAAAGATATATTTTAAAAATGGTTTACATAAAGTGGTAAAGTAACTATATATATTATAAAGGTATAAGATTTTCCATATTTTTTGCAATAAATGTCTGACTAGAGTAGAAAAGTAAGCCACAAATAAAAAGAAACTGAAAAAAATGTTAAAATAAAATTGCAAACAGTATTTCGCAGAACACGTAACTATTCAGTTCGAACTTCGAAACCCTATTTCATCCCTCATTTATTTTTTTAAATAGAAAAATAAACAAGCTTTGTTTTCTCTCTCGGATGCAAGAGTTAACCGCGGAAGAGTTTTTTTTTTCACCTTCCTCTCTCTTCTATTGATCTGAAATACTAGAAGTGTAGTGAATGGTATTCATCACACGTATGGAGATGCATTGGATATGGTTTGTGAAAAGGGTGTGGAGGGAAGGGAATGCTAAATGGTGCAAGGGTAAAACAAAAAAAATAAAAATTAGTATTATAAGGGTTGCATTTCATTGGAGTTCAGTTTCTCGCTTACTCCAGTGCAATTGCAACAAAAGGATCGCGATCAAAACCACAAAGCTCTATGGCCGTTCTCGCAAATAGCATCCATTGGCATCAGTAAAGCCTTTTTCCCGCACAAAGCTTTGCTTGGAAAACCATAATATAACATGTTTCTACCCCTCGACAAACGAGACCATCCCTTATTTGTGGGTCACTTCACGAGATTTTTACATCTCAGTAAACAGAATGCAAAATAATCATAATAATTAGAGTGTTCTCTTTGTTAATTAGTGATATCAAATATTAATTGGAAACATCCATTGTAGCAAAACAGGGATAATTATTTAAATGTAATTAAAAGTTAAACAGGTTTATTTATTGGAGGAATATAGATATTTGTGTATTTCGGTCGCCGCGTAGTTTAAGGCGTCATTCTCGTGTTGGACTACCATCCTAATGACAGGACGATTGGGGTTCGAATCCATGGTAGTTGTGCTGATGTGGGTTTTTCCAAAATTTATTTCAAATATTTCTCCTTAAAAATTTGGGTACACTTATTAAAATGCGAAACCTTCTTATCTCTAACTTATTGGCATAAACATATCCGTCTGAATTGAATAGGTAGTGAAAGGTGGCATACAAATATATAATGATTTGATTATTATTTTTAATATATCATTATTAAAAGCTTGTTATTTCTATAGGGACCAAAAGGTTCCCCCAAGGTACTTTTGGAATTGGATATCTAACTTTAAAATATAATAAATTTTACTGAATACTAAGGAGTTAAATGGCCAAATTTTCGAGATCTGAATTGACGATTTTGGCTTAATTTTATCTAGGCATTTTTTAATCTAGGAATGGTATGGAATGGAATTTTTGGTTTTACCATAGAATTGAATTTTAGATTTCATAAAATATTTCCAATTTCTATCATATCTATGCAGCTATTTGAGTGAAATACTAAATAACTTGTAGATGTAATGTTGTAGTCTACTTAAAAAAACAATTTGGAATATATTTTTATAATATCAATATTTTATTAGATACTTGCATTTATGGAATTCATATTATTTAATCGATCTCTTTAAAATATAAAATTGGTTGCTAAGCACTTTAAGGGGGGGCAGAAGGGAGCGCCAGTATATTTACTATTTTTATAGGATTGAAATTTGTTGGCTAAAATAAATCAAACATTACTCAAGTAGCAATATAGAGAGTAGTTTTCTTCACATGTTAAGATCAACAGATCTTGAAAATCTGTCAAGAGTGTTTTGGCATTTTGTCAAAAAAAAAACTATCTTTATTTAAAAAAGTTTTGACAAAATTCCAGGACACTTGTGACAGATATTAAAGATCTGTTGATATTAGCATGTGAAGGAAACTAAACTTTACGTTGCTACTGGAGAAATGTTTGATTTATTTTGGCTAACAAATTTAAATTCTATAAAAACTGTAAAAATACTTGCGCTCCCTTCTGCCCCACCTTAATTAAGAAAAATATTCCTCATTTATAGATGTTTCTGCAACAATGTATATAACTTTTTTTACAGATCTTACGAACTTTTAATAGATGTTTCCATATTAAGATAAAAAAAATCAAGATGGTCTGTCTGGTGCACCGTAAAACTTAGTTTGAAATATGTAATCCTGAAGATCGACCATTCATCGTGCATAGTGGTTATCTTTACTTAAAATAGTCTTAAAACTTCTTTTTTAACAATCCTTTCTTTCCCCTTTGACCTATATATAATCACTCGCTTCGCTCGGTGGGGGCACCTCGCCCAAGTCCCCAGTTTGTTTTCTTTGCAAGTGAATGTAAATTAATGACATTCCAGAGCCATTTTTTTTAT
This sequence comes from Timema poppense, assembly GCA_902141375.1. NCBI lineage: Eukaryota > Metazoa > Arthropoda > Insecta > Phasmatodea > Timematidae > Timema > Timema poppense. The sequence continues at coordinate 43,030 of CABFOV010000899.1, forward strand.
AGGTTCTACTGTTTGTCCACAAGAGACCTCCAAAGAAAGGTCTGCACCAACTTTAAAGTTGCTCAGCTATTTCGCATTTTTTGGGGGTGGGGGACCAAAATTAAATTTTGTAATTTTTTAGAACGTTCCCGTCGGCTACAGACTAGAAGCTATAAGTCTGCCAAATTTCAATGTTCTAGCTCATCTGGAACAGGGTAAACATTAATGTGAGTGGGTAAGTCAGCCATGTGGCTAGTAGTATAATGATTAATATTTTTTTATATAATCGTATATATTTTTTGTTTTACCGGCCACAAATTGGGTAAATGGGGGATATGGGTGTGTGCGAGAGTTAATAATATACGTTTATAGATATTCAATTCTTAAAACTGCAGTTAAACAACTTATTTAAAATATCTAACTTATTTTGTGCAAGATAAGAAATTTTGGTAATTTATATTTATTTAACAAGGTGTATAACAATCATGTAATATATATGTATGTTTGAATCCAACTAAAGTGATTTTATAACTAAAAAAAACCTATTTTCAATTTTAAATATGAAACTCTACGGATTGATTCCTAGATATAATATTGCTGTGATGATGTACAGGTTGTCTATAGCTCCGTGTTCGAGCGCCTATCATCACTGTACGGAATAGATACCGTTTAACTAGCTCTTAATTGCTCCGTGGTCGAGCAATAATTAAATCGGCATAATTAATAAAATGAAAGAAAGAGAACTATTGATGGTTGTTTATTAACACACGGTTTATTCAAATGACATATGTTAATTACTTATACATACTCCAATTAAATGCTTGATATCAATGCACACTTGTGATATTAACGTACATTATTGTCTTCTGTGTTAGACTGCGACTGCGAGAGCCAGTGCTAGTGTATTTGTGAGTCTCTGACTGCGTTTCTTGTATTCCCGACTGACTTGTGTGACATTGCTTGTTTGTGGGACTTGTGCCCTTAACCATACGCACAAGCGGCTTATATATGGCATACCCCTTACCTCTTGGTCCCTTCGTCGACAGTGTAAAAACTAACCAAAAGAAACCGTCATGGCGACAGGTGTTGTGAAGGCTAGCTTCTTATAGGTATAGGGAATTGGCATCCCTTGCCAAATACTGCGGAGTTGTTCATTTAAACAGGAAAAATTGTATAAGAAATAGATTTTAATGGTGTAATACTTTTTCACATAATTTCTGAAAATCGCGTGTTTCTTAATGGATGAATCATAAAAGGATACTCTATATATGTTACTTTAAAGAAAAATTACCTTCATCTATGACTTTTTATATATTTTAGAGTGATCCAAACCAATATCATTACAAATATGATCTAGCTAAAAGCTTATAAATAAAATATGTTTGTACATTTATTATAGTTAATACATAATATATATTCAAGAATATAATTCGATTAAAAACATTTTAATTGATTTACAACTGGGTGAAAATCTCATTCATCATTTTCTTACTGATCAAAGTCACAGGATTTATTTAGTAAAGCTCATGTTTCTTCATTTTTGTGTAAATATACAGCTGCAACTATTTAAAGCTATTTTTTTATTATATTTTATCGTGTAAGATAAACTTATTAAGACAAACAAAAAAGTTTCTTTGTCAAATTTGAAAAGTGTATGTCAAATAATGTGTTTTCTAAAGTTGTATCTTATATTTTTGATATTTTTAATTTTGAAAGTTCTGGGCATATTTTATACACATGAAAAAGATAAAAATATTATTTTAGTGGGACTTCAGTATTCAATTTATTGGTTCACATATTACCCTCGTTCTAAAAAATTAATGGATAAATATAAATATAAATATAAATATATATATATATATATATTTATTTTACATCCGTTAATCTTTACAGTGTGTGGTCTGGGTCAGTTTTATTATTCAAGCCATATTTTTCCACTGATGACTTGCTAGGCCTGTCATAGCCTTACATGCCTTATAATATAACATTAATCTAGAACAGACACAACAACAAACCCCCGGCCGTTAATTCATTACTCTGAAAGGGTAAACTCATATATCACCAATATTAAATTGTTCAGTCATGGCGGAAATCAAAACTGGGACCCTTAGTTTGGTAGACAGACACGCTACCAACTGATATAAGGTGTCAGATATATATATCTATATAACTTACGTTAATTGGGGAATTTATGGCGATTGTAAATGACAGTGTTCAAGATATATCACATTATAATACTACCTGTTCTGATAATACACATACGTATTTATTACATTAATGTATTAGGAATGAGGAAAGTTGAAATTTAAATTTACTGTTACCTTGGTGTGGAGGGAGTGTAGAAAAATAATTTAGATCAACCAACCTCATTAAACCTGACCTTGAACCCTTATCTCCCAGCCATAGACAGTCTAGTCTATTGTGATAGTGATGCCTTAGATCATTCAATCATACAAGTGGATTTCTTGATATATTAAAATTAATCTATTGTTTTTTATTACAAAAATTAACATTAAAAATAGTTGTATAGTGTATATTTTCACTAAATTCACTAAATGTTTTAACTGTAATTACGATAAAATTTTCGTAAGAATGGCATTTTATAAAACACAAACATATTTTTTTAGATTCCAAAATGATATAATTTTGCCCGTCTGGGCTATATCATTGGTAGCCCTGTAGTGTGAAGATTGGTCAGTACTAATGTGCCGTTTCTCAGGGGATGCCCGAATGTACTAATAGTACATACTTTCCATTTCACGATGGGGTGGGATGGGGTGAAGTGTGGTGAGGTCATAATCTGTATAAGGGTATAAAACTAGTAAAAATAAATCTATATTAAGCCTAAATAACCAAACCCTTATGCCAGTTGAGGTAATTCCCCTTTAGAGAAAAATACTCAGCCGGGAATCCAGCCCTATATTCCTAGGTTCATGGCCAGGTTTGCCGACTACTACATAATGGGGCGAGTAGCTTCCATCATTGATGGTATTTCCCTAAATTATCTATCAAATTATTATTATTAATATTATGTTAGCACCACATCTTACTATCCGTTAAAGTTATACGCACTTACGCTAATGTGTGATGGTAGGGTGATTGTGAGATGAAATGAAGGACATACAGTTTAACGTGGGATTCGAACCATGGTAGAGGCCTGGAATTCCCCACATTCACAAGATGTGCTTAATACACGTCTTGTCAAAGGTGAAGTAAGGGTTTGGCAATCAGATAAACCTGTACCTGCACCGAGGATTGAACCCCGGACCCCCAGCACAGAAGTCAAACGACTTACCGATAGACTATCAGGTCACCATCAATCAAACTGTTACAGACACAGATCACATAATCATGTATACGTGAAATTGAACTGTATAAGAAAAGCTCTGTAAGTTTAAAAAGCAAAAACGTTGTCTTAGGCGTCTCTCACCATGTGTGTGTACGGAATAGATAGTTTCTTATTTTTTTATTATATATTAATTATATTATTTTTATCTACCTTGCAGGGGAGGAGCCAGCAGCCATGCAACACGGGAGCAAGAGTGTTTCAGTTTCCCTGACGTCACAGCGGAGACATCGACATCGGTTTGTCTTTTTTCTCCTCGTGATAACTTTCACCCTTCAGATTAGGTGACGATAAATGGATCACGGGAAACAAAAGCTTTCTAAAATTGTCCACAAATAATTATGTCCACAGTGTTGTTGAATATTGGTATGGTGTGTGTAAATAATACTTATTTTTATGATGATACATTAAACATTTTTACGATGGTATGGTATATGGAGTATTATTACAAAAAAAAAAGGCTGTCACAAGACACTAGTCTTATAGATTTAGAATTGTGATGGTTATAAAAAAAACTATTGATGCAAATGTGTATAAAAACAGTTTCTTACGATGTATAAAAGTACTAAAGACAATTATTTATACTGCAACTGTGTAAATCTTCACTGTGATGTTTTATAATGAATCAAAAAATGTTCTTTGAAGAATGAAAATATACTCTGCCCAAACATTCGAAGATTTTTGTTTTGATCTTCTTAGGATGGTAATATATCTTTGGTATTTTGTTTGTTATATTGTGTCATTAAAAGAAAAACAAAACAGACTTATTAACGTCGTAATAATTATTTTATAGGTAACAAATAAAAAATATAGCTATTGTTCAAGAGCTTCCATGTGGATTATTTTATAAAAGTTGATACATGTTTTAATAATTGTAGTTTTCGTGTCTTAAAATTTTGTTCTAATGTGAATAAAAACATAACTCTAAAACATTAATATATAGAACGAATTTATTTTAGCAATGCGTCTTATTACCCTTTTGGTTTATACGTATATTTAATAATTATTACACTAATGTGCTGGGGATGAGAAAGGTTGAATTTATAGAAAGTGTATCCACATTTCAATGGAGGAAGATTTGTAAGCTATCCATAAGAAAAATCTTGAACTCACCAAAGTGGGATTTAAGTCTCTTATTCCTCGTCATAAGCACTGACGTCTATTTCGATAATCATTCCCTAGAATGTGTTGTCTCTGAAACTAGGGCCGAGAAATTATCGTAGCTGTACTATTATATTCATATAGTATCAAAGTTAGTAAAAGTTTGCAAGTAAGCTCAAAAAAAATTTCGGTATTCCTTAAACATTAATTTATAAGATTCCCCATTTTTAATTTCCCACCATTCACCCCTCCAAATTGCATACACATGTTCCGAGTATCTTTCTTGTATAACCAGTCCCGGAATGGTTCAAAATAATATTGAAAAATACCTAGGTCTATAATAATAAAACATTTACTAAACTATATATATTTTTAAGAATATAATAATAAATGGAAGAGGAGCGAATATATTAATACAAAACATATTTATTTATTTATTATTATTGTTTATAAGATACAAATAATTTTAATCCACAGAAATAATTTATTATTTAAATTTTTGATTGTAAAAATATGATGAAATAGTAAAACTTAATGTCTATTATACCATTATAAATCGAGTATGGCTTATGTATTTTTCTATTCAATAAAATTAGCCATGTTAATAGTTTATCTTTCAGCGTAACAGACTAGTGAACAGTTGCGGCTTGTGTATAGAAACTGCGGAACTGCAGCACCACCTATTTTCAATTGATATTATCGATAACATTTAATATAATTAATCTTTTTTTCTTTAATTCTATATTAATTCTTGTAGTACAATATATATTTCTTAAGCTTAATGTCAGCACTTCAATAGCCATTCCACAGTTAAGAAAAAATAAAAAAATCTTTGTATGGAATTGTACGCTTCACAGTGCCAGAGACGTGGTTTTTGACTGTTGTGCGCATGCGCACATAGGAGAGGGGTGGGGAGGAAGGCGGAACTGCCAGGTAGAGAGAGAACTGTTGCTTTCGCAGTAGCGGCTCTGGCGTGATGGTGGAAGGAAGTTTATTTTTTTTCTCAGCGTGTGTTGTGCTTAAAAACCGTGTACCATATTCTTGAATGTGATAAAGTGTAGAAGAATTTAGAATTAAGATTATTTTATGCTTCCAACTTTTCTATTCGATTAATTTTTTTTGAGTTATTTTATTTAACAGAACGACAATGCGCTGGCAGTACCTTCAATGGAGAAAAATTTCCCTAATTTTCATCCAGATATCAAGGAGAAAATTATTGAAATTTTTGTGCAAATTAAAACAAGAATAATGGCTTTCCTTGTTTAAATGAATAGATCAAGCTTGAACTGTAAAAATTTAAGTTAACATGAGAAAACCAGTATTTTTACTCATTTTAAGATTTGATCAAGTTCCTGAATATTTTTTTATGTATTTTTTTCTTACTTTTACACAATTTTTTAACAAAGGCTACGATTTGTCTGTAGCAGTACCCCCATTAATTTTAGCTACGCGCTACCACTGCTATTTAATTCTCTTCAAGTAATTAAATCTTTAAAATAGCAGCTTCTCCTCAAATATTGTATCTTCCTAAGTCATAATTGAGCAGCTGGTCTCTTCTAAAGGCGAGGTATATAAAATATTCTTCACTTCCCTTACACAGGAATAATGATACATATTGTCATAGGAATGTGCCCTTCTAAGCTAATGAAATATTTCTCTCATTAAGCTCCCAATCAAGAGTACAATATACACTACATAACACATAGGCCGAAACAGAATATTATGGCAGATGAGTTTGAGTGTGTTAGAGAACACTGTCACAAGGAGTGACGTCATTAATAATTCATTATTATTTTTTAACTTTTGATTAGAATTTCAAAACGAACACTTAAGATAAAAAGAGCTTTATATTTTACTCAAAGAGAAAAGACTAGCATTATAAATAATGCAAAAATTGCCATAATTAAAATTACTTCTTATAAATGCAATATTTTTTTCCTAACAGTTGTTTAAAAAAATCAAACCTGTTAATTTATGCAAAATAAAGTATTTAATTAAATTCTAATGGTGAATTTATATCCAATTGTTTTATACCTGATTTATTAAGTATTTTAATGATATTACAATAACTGTAAAAATGCTAATCCATTTTATCATTCTTATAACTTAAAAATTTAAATTATTGTATATTTTTATTTTTTTTATATTGTATATCATGTGATCTATGTCAACAGGAATTCAAAAGTTCATAACCGCAATTAAAAAAGAAAGCCACATATTTTATCTCGAGCTAATTCTATCCAGTCCACCTCATTACACCTTATCCCTTTATTGAGCTGGTTCTATCCAGTCCACATCATTACACCTTATCCCTTTCTTGAGCTGGTTCTATCCAGTCCACCTCATTACACCTTATCCCTTTCTTGAGCTGGTTCTATCCAGCCCTTCTCATTACACCTTATCCCTATCTTCCATCTAGTCCACCTCATTACACCCTATTCCTTTCTTGAACTAGTTCTATCTAGTCCATCTCATAACACCCTACCCCTTTCTTAAGCTATTTATATCCAGTCCATTACATTACAACCTATCCCTCTCTGATGTTATTAGGTGGACTCAATATAAATAGCTAAAATATAAGTGAGATGAAATGTGAAAGATGAGCCATGAACCATGAAACATGATCGTGGTATAAATTTGTGGGCCATTCATCCATGAACTGCTCAACTGGTATTTGACTGGTTAGTGATTGAAGTCACAAACTGGTCAGTAACTAGTTGTTTCGCACACTATCCCGCGCAAAATTGGGGTAATTTTAATCATTTGAGTAATATCTAGCTTACAATTCTCTTTTTCGGTCTGATAGAAGAAAAATAATTTATTATTATAATGTATAGTGACTTAAGTGATGGAAGGATTTGTTTTCTATTATTATTATTATTATTATTATTATTATTATTATTACAGATATAAGAGACGTAACCAAAGAAGGTTTTGTATTTATAATCAAAATAAAATTAATATAAACTGCAAACTTTTTTCACGATAAACAACTGCTACAGAATGTTGAAAAATGTAAACCATTGTAGATAATGTTAAAAGAAAGCTACTGGGAATAGTATATTTTAGATGATTAATAACTGTTCATTCATGATGATCGAGTTTGTAACTGAGGCATACCAGGGAATAACCGGTTGAGTATCCAGTGACTGATCACGGACGCGTCGTAAACCGCTTAGCAAACAGTAGCCTCGTGAACCGATTGAAATACTTAGGTGCGGTGATGCCCAAACTAATGGTTGGTAATTTATATTATACTCGCGTCACTTTTAGTCTTATTTGAGTATTTCCATGGGTGAGAAAGACTTTAGTTTCACTGTTGTGTGTCACATTTGTCAGATTTATAGGACCGACTACGGTGGCCGCATGGTCTAACACGCTTCCCTCATGTTGGACAAGACTGCCGATGACGGGAATATCGGGGTTCGATCTCTGTCGGGTACACCGAGGGCGGTTTTTTTTCTAGAAGATTTTACACTCTTTCTACACAAAAATGTGGTGCATTTACTCTAAATTAAACCTTCTTAATCCATAAGCTATTAGTGTTAGCCTTATTAGTATATAGGAGTATAATTTGAGCGGGTGGTAAGAATCAGCGTTAAAAAAATTACTTTATATGACAAAAATGTCTTATTTGTTCATTGACCAAGCGTAATGAGTAACTGTTTAACCTTTACCAATTATAATTTAGTATCACTTTTTTAGATGTTTGTTCTAAGACCGCCATTAAATGCGTTGAGCAATTATTATAAAAGGAAGATGGCATGAACATTATTTAGACCAATGCCAACCTATGAACGTACATAGTTTTTCAATATGATTATCCGTTCCAATATGGATAGCGGTTCTAGAGTCTATTTGGTTAATAGTTCATATCATATATTTGAATTTAAAATTTCCATTAATCAGTCGACAATCTAAGTTTAATTTTTGTACATGTTGACATATATTACAAGAATGACGTCTTAAAACCCGTAAAGAGCAAATATTCTCGTTAGTTATCAATATAATGTTAGGTTAAACTACGAATTTATTCATTTGTTTCCTGTTTAACTTGATTACCAAGACAAGATATCAACTCCATATAAAAAAAAGGAAATTAGGAGGAGGTATTTAAACTAGAAAGCCAATTATGAAATATTATTGAATACGAAATGGATATTAAGTCTGTAGAAACGACAGTGACACTAAGGGAGTGAGATCTACCTTTTAAAGAACTAATAATACACAGTTGAGTAAAACAGTGTATCCTATCATATAAAAGATTCTTAAGGAAGTTGCCTACTTGTGACGTCATGGTGGGTGGAAATAGGATTACCCATGTTAGTGAGTTTACGTTTTATTCGGATAGTTTTAAAGGAATTACGTTGAGAAATGGAGGACCTACCATTTAACGTGGGATCCGAACCACGGTGGTGGCCTGGCATTCCCCACATTCACAAGTTGTAATTAATACACGTATTGTCAGAGGTGAAGGAAGGGTTTGGCAATCAGATAAATCTGTGCCGGGACCAAGGATTGAACTCCGGACCCCCAGCACAGAATTTTGACACCTTACCCCTAGAGCACCAGGCTACCAGTGGCAATTAAAGAAATATTGTGGTAGATTTTCCGTCAATTAAATTTATTATTTAAACTACTTTGATGTATTCGTAAGTTGATATTTTGTATATTGAATATGTCACCATTGATACTTAGTACCAATTACTATAAAATAAAACTAATGATATAATAAGAATTTATATATTTGTTGTAAAATAGGTGCAAGATTTTGTTAGTATTCCTTTCTACCAGAATCCTGACTTAAAAAATATTGTTTCTTTCAGAGGTTTGTTAGAGTGGGGGAGGAAGGGATATGTCTATTTCCCTTTCCTAGCAGTGCTAACGATAATAAATGTAATTAAAATAGATATACACTTTTTAATTTGTTTATTAAAAACATTCAGACACCCTCGATCAGTAAGTAACGTGTCTCTCTAATGAAATAATGGTCTCTGGTTTGATTCCTGACATGGTCGAAAAATGTATATGTGCGTTTCCTAATAAAGAGTGTTTAGTTAAGGGCTGGGGGATTGTATTTTGTGTTTGTTCTAGATTTAAGTTAGTTAATAATTCTTCATCAGACAAGAATTTCTATGAGTGATAATGAAAGATTCTATCTATTGTTTTCGGGAAAGGTATTTTCACATAGACATAAGGGTTTATTTTACATACAATAAATCCACATCTTATTAGAATATATTAGTACTTGTTATCTTGTTTTAATTGTCTTTATAGTCGGTGACCTGGCGGTCCAGGGGTAAGGTTTCCGACTTCTATGCTGGCAGCCGGAGCTCAATCCTCGGTCCCGGCATAGATTTATCTGATTACCAAACCCTTCCTTCACCTCTGACAAGACATCTTGTGAATGTGGAGAGTGCCAGGCCTCCACCGTGGTTCGGATTCCACGTTAAACTGTAGGTCCTCCATTTCATCTCACAATCACCCTACCATTACACATTAGCGTAAGTGCGTATAACCCGAACGGGTAGTAAGACGCGGTGCTAATAATAATAATAATGTCTTTATAGATTTTTGATTGTAGATTTAATATCATATAAATGACATGCTAAAACGCCATCCCCTCAAAACATCAACAACAAATCAACAAAATTAAATCATAAGTTACGTTTACACATAAACCCAATATAATGTAGATCTTGTGATTTTGTATATATATTCTTACTATACTGTTGAACTTTGAACAAACAAACAAAAATAAAAGATAAGTAAATATTTAAAATGTCATATCATAAGATATTTACGTAAGTTTCTGCAAATATTGTAACATATTAAAAAGAAAGAGATGGTATTATGTTTGTTTAGAATATACGAGTTCTTTTTTTTATTTATTTTTTCCTCAAATACGTTATCCTGTGACACTGGATATTCAACGTATTCTTGGATCAGAATCAATGGCTGACGAAGGTAAGTAAACATCTTTATTATTCTGCTTCCTTCTTCTTTTGTTGTTTTTTTATCCTGCATAAGGGATGACGTAAAGAGACGAGATTGTGTCCTTAACTTGGAGGATGTAGACTGGATAGGTGATATTTCATTGATATTATTTGGAACATTATTTCGGTGGTAGAAAAAGTTCCTAAAATTTATTTTTATTCATAAAGCGAGATGGAATGCAACGCGAGTTATGAAAAAAAATTTTTTTTACAATTATTGTTTTAAACATAAATATTTTCTTACTCTGATAAATAAAATACATACCCAATGGATACGTTAAGTTTGAATTTTTTCAGATGATATCAACACTCAACATTGGTTGAATAGCCTTCAAGGACAGAGTTAAATCCGATTTTAACATTTTGAATTAAGAGAAAAATTTATATTTCTAGTATTTAAATAACAATTAATATTCAATAACTGTTGTAATTACTCTGTTTTAGATAAAAACATAAATAAAATAAATACTTTATCCGTCCTGTAAAACTGGTTTTAACTCACTTTCCCATATATTCCCCCTAAAGTTAGTAACATTAATCTAAAAGTTAATTTAGTAATCAGTTATGTTTAAACTAAAAATCAAAAGATGCACAGTAATAAAGTTACAGACAACATAAATCATTGTTCATTTTTTTAATAAAACTATGTAATTTTATTAAACCCACAATAATATACAAATTCAATCTAATCATTGTAAAAATACAATAATTCTTACGTAATTAAATCTTTAAAAGATTTGTAAATATATAGAATTATACATCTCATTTTATTAATCACATCTATATTCAAAATTACGATATTTTAAATGAGAGCGAGCTGTAAGATTTATTTGTGTTTAGCTGTTAGGTTGCAAGGTATGGCGACATCCTTCTACGTCTTTGTTTAAAATGACAACGCAGTTTTGTGAACAGAAACGCACCTGGATGACAACACCTTTTTTTCTTTGGGAAGTTTCGAGAAGGAAATGTCTCTTGATATACCCCTTCAGAGTACGCATCTCTTCACTTTCCTTCCTGACGAGGAGCCGTGTAGATAGAGTCTATGACATCTTAATGTGTGTTCTAAATCTCACGTGTGGGGAATTATCGTGCATATAACGTAATAGTCGGGCTTTTATTAAAATCTACAACGTGTGAAATATCTAGCAAAAAACTGTTTATATACTTATAATAAAATTAACTATAAAACACCAGAACCATTTATAAAATAAGACATCATCCTTTTTTAATTAATTATACAGACCAGCAAACTTGGACCCAATTCAATCGTTATATCAAATGTCACCCTAATTGTGGCGTACATACATTAATATATCAGGCTAGCTCTTGTAAACATTACAGATTTAAGAAAAATGAACACATTTTTGTTATCTTCTAGACTAGAATATTTCAATATTTGAAGGATTATTGAGTGGTTGGTTAATATATTTAAACAAGAGACATTTTACTTGAAAAATATAGGCGTTGTTTCTAACTTTACAATTTTTCTTTTTTACTTTCAAGTTCCTATCCAGTTTAGAGCTTCCTACGTCAACCACCCTTCCGTCGTAATAGATTGTATTTGCGTCTTCGTCTCTTCTTTAGTCTCGTTGTGGATTCCTATTTATCTCATCCCATGCCTCGCAGTTTTATTTCCTCCTCTTTCTGGTTTGACAAAAAAAAATACACATACTGTAGTAATGTGGTTTTTGTGGGTGCACCGCTACTGAAAATTTATCACAGCGAGTACATTTGTACTAAAAGACGTGGCTGACACATTTAAACATCCGACTTGGAAGAAGTATCAAGAAATAAAACTCGTAGACGATCTGGGGGTTCAACCAGATGGTATGGTCTTTTAAAACTTCTTCAAATGTTTTTTTTAAGGTTTTTTTTAACATCTTTTAAAACTAGTTTAATCTTTGTGGCTATGGTGGAATGAAAAACAAAAAACGCGTGTTAAGAGTCCGTATTTTATTATTTTTTGTTAGTAAGCCTTTATTTTCTTCCAAAATAATTGAAACACAGTAAAAAAAATTGTTTTAATTAATACTAATCTCAAGCATTTTTGAATCTCTCTCTCTCTTGACCATTATTGAGCATTTCTATCTTCAATTAAAAGGTTCTTGTTTATTGTGGTCATGATCATGATAAATATTAAATAGATATTTTATTAGCAATGCCTCCTCTAATCCGTTAGATATCTACTTACATCTACTTACTATATTAGTGTGTTAGGGATGAGAAAAGTTTGACTTAGAGAAAGTGTTCCTGCATTTGCTTGGTGAGTAATGGAAAACAATTAAGGAAAGAAACCTCTTTATTACATCATACCCTGACTTGAACCCCGATCTCCCGATCATTAGCAATTACGTATGTTAGGATAGTTGATGCCTTTATTTGGATTTACACGTGCGCTAAAATAAAAATCACATAACATAAACAGGGTCACGTGACAAGCTCTAATCCAATCACAAGATTTCCGTCTCATCGGTGCGAGCTGTTCTTCTGTGGATGATCTCATCTCTACAGAAGCCCCATGACTTCTTTGGTGCTGACTGACCGTTCACAGCTGACAGTCAACATTTAGGTATGTACCTAAATTTTGACTGTCAAAAGTGACAGCTGCTAAACACATGTTTTTTTGCAGATCATATGATTGAGCGTAGGGATACATAATTTGGTCTGATAGCTTTTCAAAGCCGTCAGCTGTCAGTCAGCACCAAAGAAGCCGTGGGGCTACTGTACTTTATCTGCTCTGAGCGAAATACTCGACACGAGAGAACCAATAGAATCTCAAATCAGTGCGCATGCGCTGTAGAGCTAGAAGCAAGCAGACAGTTTCGTTGTCCTTTGTGAGGAGATTTGAAATAACCCGTTAGTGAAAATTTATTGTATCGATGAATTGGACTGTGCCGTGACTCAGCGTTTTGATTTGGAAACTTCCATCGGTACGAGTATGATGTATGTATACCCAGTAGAAAATAAAATATGATGATGATCAGCTGTTTTAAGTTTGGGTTGAAATTCATCATGGGTCATCATAGAGCATGCTAATTTCTGCACCTCTCTGCTCTATATTTACGGTGAGTGTGTGAATTAAGCTTCAGACCGTTAGAACACCGAAGCGTATGTCCAAAAACTCTTGAGAATACTACGTGTAGGAAATTGGACTGAATATCTGTACAGTAAATTTATTTAATATTTCTTACTTGATTTAAAATCACAATTATATGGAATTTAAATTTAAACTTTTTCATCCAACCTTGTTCTTGGTAGATGTTGTTCAATTATTAGTATTATTATTTTGTATATGGGGCATGCCCTTTTTTACCAGGGTTGCCAAACTTACGGTGTGTGAGCCAGAAGCATTTAAACCTGCTCACACCAAAGTGGGCAAGAAGAAGTATGAATGTTAGCGCATTCATTTTGAATAAAATATAATAGATATTTATAATTGATAACAATAAAAACACAATATACAACCGGCAATTTCGCCTTAATAACACAATGTGGCTCTTACATATGTTTGATTTGGGTACCCCATTGCTAGGTTATTAATAACAATTATTATGTTCATTAAATTGAAATTTGACTCATGGAAAAGGGAATTTAACCTGGGACCTATAGCTTAGCACGCCAATGCCCTTACCACTGTGCTATCCAGGAGTCATCTCATAACCAGAGTCATTCTTAACTCATACCTTAGGACAGAGTCTGTGAATGACGTGAAAATGGTCAAGGTTGCCTCGGTCCCTATACCAGCCAGCAGGTAGTTTTATCCCTTTCGCCACTCATTTCGTGACGTCACCCGGTTACCATACTTCAGTCTAGCGACTGGGGCTCTGCATAAATTACCGGAGTTCTGGTTCACAGTGTTTCATTTAGTTACGATTTTGTTAAAATAATTTCAGTTTATAAACAAGAGTGTACTAATGTAATCATGAATGTTAGTAATATTGTGAATAGTTCCCTTTACATAGATATTTTTTAATGAATTTCCCTCATTGAGTGAGATCCAAAAGAAGGATGTTTTCTATGTTTTGTTTATATACATATAATAATGTAAATAATATTATAAATAATTTAATATTTTGTTTTTACAAACAATTTTTATTAATATGAACGAGATTTTAGAGTTGACAAAAATGCCAGGGAGAAAATACACAGTATATTTGTGTAATAATAGCCAACAAAAATAAACTCCAGTGTGAAAACAATAATGAACCATTCTTTTCCAAAAGATCCAGTAATTCGTAAAAAATGGATACACCTTTGTAAGGGTTTAAATAAACATAATGTAAGCTCAGATAAACTATGGAAGAAACGTAGAAAATCAGGGGGTTCTTAAAGGCTGGGGGAACCGGTTGGCTTCCCGGGGTGTCAGCTTTAGAAGGTGCCAAACAGAACACCATCATGACCTAAAATAACCTTGGATTTTTTCTGGGGCATAAAATTAATTTTTTAACTTTGCGGAATGCTCCCGTCAGTCACAATATAAAATCTATAGGTTTGCCAAGTTTCAAGTATCAAGTTTCTAGCCCATTTGGAAGTGGGTAAACATTAATATCAGTGAGTGAGTCAGCAATGTAGCTTTACAGTATAGTGAATAGTGATAATTCCCCAACATCATAACTTCAAATATAACGTAGCCTGGCCGTAATAGTCGCACTCATATTATTATGATATAAACATTAAATTTGACGTAGTGGTACAGTTTTTATATTTGTTATTGTTATTGGATATAGGTGACCTCGCGGTCTAGGGGTAAGGTGTCAGACTTTTACGCTGGCGGCCGGGGTTCAATCCTCGGTCCTGGCACAGATTTATCTGATTACCAAACCCTTCCTTCACCTCTGACAAGACATCTTGTGAATGTGGGGAATGCCAGGCCTCCACCGTGGTTCGGATCCCACGTTAAACTGTAGGTCCTCCATTTCATCTCACAATCACCCTACCATTTCACATTAGCGTAAGTGCGTGTAACCCGAACGGGTAGTAAGACGCGGTGCTAATAATAATAATAATTATTGGATATAATGTCACTCCTTAAAAGTTAACTTACATCAGCCATCTCAAAAAACGGTGGCATATAACAGTATTTTGCCATAATTTCTTAAACCGTCAATTATTTTAACAGAATCAAAGAGGCGAACATTGTTTTACAAACATGTAAGTTCACAAACTGTTAGAAGATATCTAGAGTAGTCATTCTTTGGCAAATTTTTGAAAACTTAACGCCTCTAAAAACTATTTTAAGAAGTGCCCAACAGATTTTTTTTTTTTTAATAAATTAGATTCCTTAGAATTCATTTGAGGTGATGCTCATTCAGAATTATTATTTTTTCTAATTTAGAATAACCTAGAAGCTCTTTCGAATGGTTCTCGCCTCATTTTTTCCCCCTCCCTATTATGCCTAGGTTACGTTAGGTTTACAGTTGCTATCTTTTCGAATTATATTATTATTATTATCATTATTAGCAACACGTCTTACTACCCGTTCGGGTTACACGCACTTACGCTAATGTGTAATGGTAGGGTGATTGTAATATGAAATGGAGGACCTACAGTTTAACGTGGAATCCAAACCACGGTGGAGGCCTGTCATTCCCCACATTCACAAGATGTCTTGTCAGAGGTGAAGGAAGGGTTTGATAATCAGATAAATCAGTGCCGGGACCGAGGATTGAACCCCGGACCCACAGCACATAGGTCTGACACCTTACCCCTAGACCGCCAGGTCACCAAAGGTAAGGTGTTATTTAATGTTGTTAACTGTGTTTCTTGTTAATCATATTTCACTCTTTTAAGTAGGCAACTATTCGTAATTAATATTTAAAAACTTTTTTCGCCTTATTAAATAAATATTTTAAATTAAACATGTCGAACATTATTATAATTCTCAGTTATGATGTGTACATACACTGTAAGTTTGAGACATTTGCTACTAATGTATATAGGTGATAAATATTATATAGTAGATACAGGTGTATATATACTATATAGGTACCCTGATAGTTGAGTGCAATTAAATTAAATTAAATTAAAATCAAGTTGAGTTTTACGCAATGAAACATTAAGTTGTATAGCTATAGTAGCCCCATAGCTTCTTTGGTGCCGACAGCTCACGGCTTTGAAAGATTACCAGACCAAATTATTTATCCCTACGCCTAACTATATGAACTGCAAAAACATGTGTTAAGCATCTGTCACTTCTGATAGTCTAGCTGTCAGTTAGCACCAAAGAAGCCACGGGGCTACTGTAGTCTGATAGTCGCTCTGTGACGTCACACGCCCGGCTCGACCGGCTTTACGGAAACCGCTGATCGAAGCAACCTTCTATTCTAACAACCTTGCTTTCAAGCCACGTTGTATTCGATTGTAGACAAACTCCCAGCAAGTGGCTGGTGCTGTGATCTAAAAATATTATTTGGAACTACTAGTTCTATTTAAATAATTATATCATTTTGTTTGTCCCCATAAAATGGGGCGAGTTTCGCAGTAAGACTTAGTACACCTCAAGAGCAGTGCTACATTAAATACAAGAAAATACCCTTCTAAAATAGAATGGAATGGGCCAGTTTCCTCAAATATTAAATTGGCACCAAGTCTGAAAGTGTTAATAGATCAGAAGAATTAATTTCACGAGACCAACCTGTACCCATTGACAAGCATACTACATATATTACATAATTGTTTACTACTGAATGGGATAGAACACTGGTTGACTGAAATAAGAATAATATTTTCATCAATAGATTTCTTATCTTTTTCCAAGAAGTAATGGGTATACGTTTTCTAAATTAAACATACCTAACCCCTAAAAGAGAGCATAATTAACTCATAGTGAGTATAATTCGAATGGCTGACAGTACCAAGTGATAATTTTAATTTTAAATATCATTTTTAAATTAAAAATTAAATATGGAATGGAAATATGTATTCAATTTACTTCAATTATGGCAAGAAAAGAATTTACGAATAAGTTCTAAAAATTACTCTGAAAAGATATGAAAATAAATTAAATTCAATCGTCTTTACTATTTGGTAAGTATGGGAATGAAAAATTCCCTCAATCTGGTGTTTTGATTTTCTTCAATCATAAAATGGAAGTGTAAAAGAAAAAATCACAAATTGGTGTAACATTTAATTTAATAAGGACAAAAACCTCTTAACCTTAATATAAAATATCTTAATAAAGAATTATTATTGTCTAACAGATAAAAGCACTTAATTAAATTTGATTTAAAATTAACTTTACCCCTATTTCACCTGTACCATTCAAAGGGGTTTTCCTGCGTTCTCTTACCAGCTCGGGTAGATTTCCTTGCCGATTCTTAAATACGTTACTATTATTATTATTATTAGCACCACGTCTTACTACCCGTTCGCATAATACGCACTTACGATAATATGTAATGGTAGGGTGATTGTGAGATGAAACGGAGGACCTACAGTTTAAAGTGGATTCCGAACCATGGTGGAGGCCTGGCATTCCACACATTCACAAGATGTGATTAATACAAGTCTTCTCAGAGGTGAAGGAAGAGTTTGGTAATCAGATAAATATGTGCTGGGACCGAGGATTGAACCCTGTACCCCAGCACAGAAGTCCGACACCTTACTCCTAGACCACCGTGTCACCTAACACATTAGTTAAACTGTGAAAAAATGTATTAATTAAATTTGTTTATTTTGTAATTTATGAGTATGATTTATCTTTTGAAAGAAAGCAGGGGGAAAGCTTAAAATATAATTAGTTTTCATTACTTGTGAATCTTGAAGACTTTGAGCTGCCAGAGAGATCTTACAGAGCTCATTAACGAGATTTCCCATAGCTTAAAGAGACAGTTTCTAGTGACTTGACTTTCTACACTTAATCTCATTCATCTTGGATCTAAAGAACAACCTAATATTGTTATAGTTAAGTATTTATTGTCAGTTTTATTAACCTTAATCTCCTATATAAGATCTAGTGCCATGAATAGTACACGACATTGACATTTAATATTTAATATAAACCTTCAAATTTAAATTTTTTGTCATTTATTGAAAACACTCATACTATAATTAGATATCAGATATCTTTACTATCAAAGTATTTTTATGTAATTAAACAAAATATTTTTTCAGCATATTTTATAGACATATACATCAGTATATTATATTGCATAAACGTATTAACATTCTTTTTAAACTAAAAGTAAATCATACATAGAATACAATAAAATGAAAAAAGTGAAATTACGAATAAAAGATTATTGTAATTTATATTATTTACTCGTGTCTACCAATATAAAATAAAATCAAAAGTTTAAAAATGATGTGTATAAAATACTTTTAAGATACATAGCTAAATAAATTATCGGTTGGCAAGTTGAATAGACTACTATCCCATCTGGTAAGTCTCATCAGCTACTAGTAGGTCTTGACTTCTATCCCAAATTGGAATTTCCGAGAAGATTTGTTTTCCTAAGATGTCTCTTAATCTCTTCTTCATAACCAATGAAGGTCTATTTATATTTTTCAATATCTATTTATAGTTTATAAATACTGATAGCTTGTATTTGTGGTAAGATGTAGTGCAAAAATATGACAACTATAAAATTAAAAATTTATCTAAAAGTAGAAAGATACTATGGAAATTAAATAACCTTAACGTTAAATATAGGGATAGCTCTAGATAATGATAGGATGTAATGAGTTTGACTGGATAGAACTAGCTCAAGATAGGGATCTGTTGTAATGAGGTGGACTGTATAGAACTGGCTCAAGATAGGGATATGGTGTAATGAGTTGGACTGGATAGAACTAGCTCAAGATAGGGATAGGGTTTAATGAGGTGGACTGGATAGAAATAGCTCAAGATAAGGATAGGGTGTAATGAGTTGGACTGGATAGAACTAACTCAAGATAGGGATATGGTGTAATGAGTTTGACTGGATAAAAATAGCTCAAGATAAGGATAGGGTGTAATGAGTTGTACTGGGTAGAACTAACTCAAGATAGGGATATGATGTATTGAGTTGGACTAGATAAAATTAGCTCAAGATAGGGATATAGTGTATTGAGTTGGACTGGATAGAAATATCTCGAGAAAAGGATAGGGTGTAAGGAATTGGAATTGATAGAAATAGCTCAAGATAGGGATATGGTGTAATGAGGTGGATTGGATAGAACTAATTCAAGATAGGGATATGATGTAATGAGTTAGATTGGATAGAAATATCTCAAGATAAGGATAGGGTGTAATTAGTTGTACTGGATATAACTAGCTCAAGATAGGGATAGCGTGTAATGATTTGGACTGGATAGAACTAGCTCAAGATAGGGATAGCGTGTAATGAGTTGGACTGGATATAAATAGTTCTAGATAGGGATAGGGTGTAATGAGGTGTACTGGAGAGAACTAGCTCAAGATAGGGATAGGGTGTAATGAGGTGAACTGGATAGAACTAGCTCAAGATAAAGATATGGTGTAATGAGGTGGACTGGAGAGAACTAGCTCAAGATAGGGATAGGGTGTAATGAGGTGGACTGGATTAAGCTAGCTGCAGACAAATATAGTTTGTTTGTTATTGTAATTGTGGAATTGAACCTTAGGGTTCCTAATGCCATAGACTAAGTAAGCATATAAGTAAGTATGAATATAATCGATAGGAACCATTAGTTATTCCTTGCTAATCAAACGAATTACTATCAAACTTGTGTTCATATAATCATGACGGGTTAGGTTTAATTCAGCAAATTAAACAAATATCAGAATAAAGAGTGCAGTGTATTTTAATATAAATCTATAGTATATATTTTATTTAGTAACGTTTTTAAATACTTTTTCCGACACCCAGATTTGGTCTGATGATAGATAACACGGGAGTTTTATAAACTCTTTCATAGTTGAAATAAATATTTTAAATTTATACAATTAGGAGTGAAGTATATTTTGAATACTCTAATTTCTTACATTTTCTTACCACCTGTGTCAGCTATAGACCTACGATACTCTAATAGTATATGTTTAGTATTTTAATATTTATAAATGCTACACACTTACTATATTAGTGCTGAATTTGGAATGTGGTAATAAATAATATATATATATATATATATTTAATGCTGAATTTGGAATGTGGTAATAAATAATATATATATATATATATTTAGACGGGATGATAACCCTAGACCTTGCACAACTTGGAAACCAAATAAGACGCGACTGAAGCCTATTTTTATATATGCAGATTACCTACACGCATCGTGAAAATTTCTTAGTAACTCCTAATTAACGCTAAACCATAGAAATAACAATTTTAATTTTAGTGGTATTTCTAAAAACATGACTTATTTTTATTGCTTACAATTAATTGTGGTTAAAAAAAGAATATTTAGATTGAATAATAATTTTGTTGCAATTTAGAGGTAAGTTATATAATTATATACCTACACAATTTGTAGGCCTATATATATATATATATATATATATGTCCAATTTTGGACATATTTAGTTTTGTGTGGTTTGTTTGCTCTAAAACGTAGCAAGTTTACTTTTCGTTTTTTCAATGATGGCGTAGCCTAGAAGATAGTGTAAAAGAGTCATAGGCCGACGTCAAGTAGATTTGCTAATTTTCAAAAGTACTTTTAAATTGTTTATATTTCTCCTTAATCTGTATAGATCTCGAAAGTAAAAATATATATTTTAAAACTTTTTTTAACTAGTATATATTCAAGAAAATAAAAAAATACTATATGGTGATGAGTGACCTTGTGGTGGGGTCCGGGGTTCAATCCTCGGTCCCGTTACAGATTTATCTGATTACCAAACCCTTCCTTCACCTCTGACAATACATCTTGTGAATCAGGGGAATGCAAGGCCTCCACCGTGGTTCGGATTCCACGTTAAACTGTAGGTCCTCCATTTCATCTCACAATCACCCTACCATATACAGATTAGCGTAAGTGCGTATAACCAGAACGGGTAGTAAGACGTGGTGATAATAATAATAATAATATATGGTGATCTTATGAAATGGTAAATGTACTTTGTGCGAATTGTTTTGTATATAAAAATTTAAAAATAACCGGAAAAAAATTATATTTGCATTATTTTATAGCGAAAAAATATATAATATAGGAAGATACGTAAAATAGAAGTGGGGTGGGGAGGAAGACTATTTTGTTTAAGTTGGACCATACATATATCTTATACTTTTTAAACTTTAACGGTGAGAAAATACGTCTTATTTTTTTGTATGGTGAAATAAAATAGAATTCCTTGAATATGGAAAGCACTCCTGGAGTGCATATCAAACAAGAAATATACATTTCTGTGCATGTAAAAGTCCACTCTTCAAACATCTTGTCATGGGGCTTAAGGGTGTTGGGGTTTACAAAGAGGGAGGATTTGTAGTCAAAGAATTGACTTTCCAAATCCAGAATATGGGCTATATTTGAAAAATAGACTCTTCAATCTTTTTTTATCATCCACAGTTATGTGTGTTAGTGTGGATTTATCTGTCACTCACATCATACTCTGTTTGCTGAATTATGAAAGGTCTGGGTTCAGATTTCGGCAAGATTCGCTTAGGGTTTTTTTGTTGTCTAAACATTGTCAAACAATTTCTCCGCCTATTCTAGATAGATTTAAAAAAATGTATACCTTTCAGGTCTAAGACGCTGTTCACATAAAAGTATCAATTTAGTCTTTAACGAGGGATTTTGCAAGACATTTTCAAATTGTTAAAACTGTAAATTTTCACTATTATGTGGACCAATCTGCTTGGTATTATTTTATTCCAATAAAGTTTCAGATATATTATTTTAATTCCATTGCATAGCTGCCTGTCAGTGCTATATGCATTTTAATTACTCTTATTAAAATATGATGCATATTGTGGAATGGAGACAAATAAACCCACCTTGTCGTAAACTAAATTCTTAACACTTTTATGAAATATAACCCTTTACAACCCAGCTGAGGATAAAGTCATAACACCTTTATGTTACTATAAAACTAGATTAGATGGTCCTAAGATTTAGTTTTATAGCTCGTCCATATTTGAGTGTGTGTGTATATATATATATACACACACACACACACACACATTTAATTTAATCTTTTATATTATTGAAAGTTCTAAACTATATTTTAAATTACATTTAAAAAATTATGAGTATATATATTCTTACGATTAAATAAAAATTTTTAGTATATAATATATTTAAATGAATACTATATACATGACACAATAAAAAAAGTTTATTAGTAAAAAATACATCACATTTAAATTAAACATTTTCTATTATTAGTCCTGTCATTTTTAATATTATGAATTTAACAGAATTAATTATTTGTGCGCGTCTGTGTAGGAATGTTCAGCCATCTGGTTCAGTGGAAATTCCAATCTGACATCATTTGTAATTCAAATTCTTTCTTCAACTCTTCTCATTTGGAATTCACAATGGTCTCGTTCATCTTTACAGAACAACGCAAGAACACAAAGACATCACGTTTAAAATTCTTCTTTTTTAAAAAAA